>VXAB01000295.1:4193-20318 GCA_013399175.1 Odontophorus gujanensis
ATCTCCTTTTCAGGTTATTATATTATTTTCTGAAACAGGAGAATCTTCTAACAATTGGATGTGTGAACCCACACAAGATATAAAAATGATCCATTACAACCTAACTTTAGGAAGCAGATACTTAAATCAATCAGTATTTTACAGTGTGATGACAACATATTTCTCTTTAACTTGATGTCTTCTCTCCACTCTAGAATTTTACCTAAACATCCATTTGAATATATTCTCCCTTTGGAGAAGATGCTGATATATATGAACCTTGTTTTAGTGTTTTTTAATCTCTCTTATGATCCACCTTTGTAAGTACTGATCCTTATTTATTTGGCTAAATCCTTTCAACCCTTTTTGTTTGTGTGCTATTTATTTGTAATTTATTCCCACTACCACAAAAGCAGGCAAATCAGTCTGCAAACATCAGAAGTTTTGTCCCTGAACTTGATTCAGACCTTTGTTGTTGGTGTCTGGGATTTAATAAAATCTTGTAGAAATGTTCAGTTACAATTCTGGATGATTTAAAAACAGTGCCTTAATAAAGTCCAAGTATATTCCATTTACCAAATTCCTTCCCATTGTCAGTTTATATTTCTGTTTTACTTAGCAGAACAGTCAACAATTTCTGGTAACGACTAATTGTTTATAACAACAGAGTGAGTAAGTTACAATGAGTAACTTATTCCAGTAGTGCTAACAATTCTGACAGAATGTCTGCTGGCGCAACATTCCACAACTGCACTTTATATTTTAATATATTTGATTATTCATGCATGTTTGACCCATGAGTAGCTTTACATTCTGATTAACTTCCTAAATGTGATTAACCTGGACAGGAACTGAAGTGAGAGGCTGTACAGAGAATATAAGCTGTTACTAATTGATTCGGCAAACACCAGTGCACACACGTGCTGAACTCTGAGCACATATGTTTGTTCAAGACAAGTTAGAAAATGTGATGACTTCCAGAATGCTGACCCAGGTGTCCAAGTATGGAATCATATTTTGAAATGTCTGTTAGGTTTTAGTGTTTGTCCATGATGCATGCTAAATGCTAAGAACCGGAAGACCATATTATGAGGCTTCTCACATGCAACACAAATCTGGAGAAAAGTCCTGCTGAGCCATTCTTCATTACTGAGGCAAGAACAAGGAGGGATTACATTATAGAAATCCACCAGAATCTCAGACTGGCAGACCTCTTATATTCTCCATGGGTTATACCTTATCAACAGAATCCATTAAAAAATATTTTACATGAACATTCCTTTAGAAAATATTCAAGAAGCTCTTCTGATTTCTAACTAACACCATAATCTAAAACACACTCAGGCTTCTCTTGGCCATTCTTGGCACAGGCTCACCTACAGTTTCAATTAAGCAATGCTGATACAGCTTTTTATAGGCTTTATTGGCAAGACAATGGAGAAAACTCACTAGTAAAAGCTCATGAAGGGCATATGACCAACGCAGTGGCTTATTCACAAACTTAGAAGCCTGATTATAGGACCTTCTGCTTACCTACTGTTGTACTGTGACAAAGGCCCTCATTACAAGATGAATATCAGTAAGGGAATCCAGCAAGGTATTTCCTTCAGAGAGTGTCTGTGATGGGAAGTAGTGCAGATATAGACGTGTGTGCATATATTTGTCTGTGAGTACATATCTGTGTATGCATACACATACAATTACATATAGAAATCAATAGGCATCGGCATAAGGAATATGTATGTATAAATCAGAGTGTGTTTTTCATCAACATTACAGAATGCATAAATGAATCATCAAAGAGGTTTGGGTTTTTATTTTTTCTGATCTCTGAGAGATGGCAAGGGAAATAAAATCAGGATTAATGATTCCAGGCCACTTCTACACAGGAAATTCAAAAACTAATTTCTTAGTAGTTTCAGAACTGGAGTTAGCAAATAATAAACTACCATTCCCTTCAGGAAGGAGCAAAGGCCATTACATTCATGCAGCTATCCTGTATGCCAGAGATCATTAACTTGGCCTTTTGCTGTATAAAGATACATGTTGTAACTGAGCCTGTCATTTTGTAATGAATTGTCTTTATCTTTCAAATGTGTTTCTATGATCCTGGGTATGATCTCAGTGGTCTACAGGCCTGCATGACCCTTCTGTATTCTAGGTAGATGTTAACTATGTATCTTTATAACCACTTGCACTGATAGTTCTTTCTCATCAGCTCATTAGCTAAACCAACTACAAAATATCCCCCACATTTAGAGCGGCTTGAAATTACTCTGTGTCATAGCACCATGGCTGGGCTGGACTTTTTAGAGACCTAAAAGGTAAAATCGTCTTGAGCAAAACAGCAACCCATGTGTTGTTGTTTCAAAAGGTTACTACAATCTGAAGATCATCTAGCAAGAGCAGAAAAACACCAAAGAATATGTATCCCATGACATTAATCCATATTTTCCATCCAAGATACTGCCCATATAGCAAACCCTAAGTTATCCAGAAGATCCTTATTTGGCAGGCCCTTTACATCTGAAAGGAAATCCTCCAGGAACTTGGCAGCTGTTCTGTCTATATCATATCTTTTACACTGAAGGCATACTTCCCCTCCAGCTCACCAAGCACTTTTGCCTCATTACAGTTTCCACAGGAGTGGTTCCATGACATGGAACAGGTTGTCACGCATATAGCTTCAGAAATAAAGCACTTGCAATACAGAGGATGTTCAGTATATTGTCCACCATGGTCAGGAAGCCCTCTTGGTATCACTCTAACAAAAATCAATCAACTAGGGATGTCAATAAGGGAAATAACAATATACTCCAGAGGTTCCATATCCATGGGAAGAACTGGGTTGCGGTGAACTGCTGCTGCATTGAGTTTGGTCAGAGCTACAGAGAGTCCTTTCATGAAGTTGAGAGACTTTCTCCTTCTGACATCCTTCCCCACCTGTACTGGTAGGGATAGCTCAGTTTCTTATTTGCCAATGTCACGTGTTTACAGATCTTGAATCAGGGTGCCAAACCTCACAGGATGTTTAAAAAGGCCTTGGAACAGTGGCTGAAATCAAGGGCGTCACTGTTCCATCCCAGCACTCAGCTCCCAGTTAGAGAGCCAATTTCTCTTCTGCTTCTATTTTTTTTCCAGAGGATGGAACAAATGTAACAGGAAAGAAAACAACTTCAAGAAGAACATTTTGCTATTGTCTTGGTGAGTTCCTTCATGGTGGGCAAGGGTGGTTCATTGGCAGTCACTCATCCTGGAATTTTATTGAAAACTATGCAAGCCTGCACATTTATTACTCCAACCAAAACAGCAGTTACTGTTTTGTTTTGGGTTTTTTTTGTTGTTGTTGGTGGTGGTTTTTTTGTTTTTCTTTTTTTTTTTTTTTTTTGGTTTTTTTTTGCACTGTTATTTTATGTGAACAACTCTGAATTAGTTCTCTCTAAGGACACAGTGATAAGGAAGAGTCCAGATGTTGACTCCCACCTTCCTCTACACCTCATTGCTGGAGTGAATCATAAATGTTTTAGGTTGGTGTCACAACACAGTATCAACAGCAATGCTTTAAACGACAAACTATGGCAGAAAAGTGACCATATTTCTCTGAATTTAAAGGCAAACATTTTATCTCAGTAAAACCCTAAGTAGCTGTGTGGTTTTGTACATCTACTCAGGAGCATTTAAAGTACTCTTTTTCTTATAAACAGTTTAAAGTCGTAATGGTAAACATAAAGGCCTAAAGCTAAACTTCCATTCCTTACACTTGTGTTGGTTATTTGCAGCAATACCAGGAATGTTTACCAATTCACCAGCACAGTTTACACAGACATCCCCCACTCATTTACCTCTTGTGCCATAATTAATTGTAGGCTTATACCAAGGAAAAGAAATAAGTGGATATAGCTTGTTGACCAATTCAGATCTATTGTGGAGTGAACTTTAGTTTTTAAACATGATTCAAAATATCAGTTGAACACTCAGTGTTGTAGATTTCTTCTGGACTTTTCAGTAATTTTCAGTGCTTTGGCTAAGCGTCCCAGAAACTGCTAAAATGCAGAAAGGATATAGTTAACAGAAGAACAAATACTTTGCAAATGGTCAATTCTTCTAGACAGATTCTAGCAGAACTATGGATGGTAGATCTCAACACCACCACTGCTTGTACCTCCTAGAGCCTCCTCCCTGTTATTGTTTCCTGTGGACTTCTGGGACTGAGTTGAAGTTCAGTATAAAGTGAAACAGCTCACATCAAGATGGGCTCCAGTGGACATAATTGAGCTGTCAGACCATGGAGATGCTATCAGACCAGATGCCATGTCAGACCAGAAAAATGCTACACCAACATAAGATAACTGTTCAAGATTTTTCCTACCTCCTTAAATAGCTCAGTGGATTTTTGGAACTCTAGCTTTCCATATCATGTTTTCCAGCATTAAGCAACAAACACAAACTGAGTATAAGAATCTCCTTAGCATATCCTTAAGATTCACCAGATTACAAGGATTACAGATAACTAGATCAATATATTAGACAAAACTGGAAGAGTAGTCAAGATCAACAATCTTCCAAAGAAGATAATAGGAAGTCACTAAGCACTGCAGAAAAAGAAAACAACTTCAGGCCAGAAACACACAAGTTGTTCATTTTAATTTAAACACTCTATCTTTGTCTATTTTTTAAGCATCCTTGGCAAAAAAGATGAGCCTTGCAGTAAGCCTTAGTGATCAACAGTATAGAGACATTTCATAGTAGAATCACAGCCTTCAGGGTTTTTCTGTGTGCCCTTGGAACAGAAGTTGATACAATGAAGAGACTCTAATGGTTGATCTCAATAAATAAACATCTTTGAATACCTACCATTCAACACTGTTTTCACGAAGTTGTTACAAGTTGATGAATAGTATTAGAGTAAGAAGTAAGGATTTCAGAGGAATTTGGTTGCGACATCACTTCACAGAGATCGGACCATGCTTCCAGTAAGACAAATGGTAACATCCCTGCTAGATTATGCTAAGCAATGCCTAGAGGTCAGCAGCAAAAGGAGAGTTGTCTATCAGTAGGTCCACTGGAGCTGATAATGGACTCCAGTGCTACCTTTTTACAATTTTCCCATAATTTATATAATTTATATTACTGTAGTCAGAAGTTGCAACTTAAGTTTACTGTCAGCTCTCTCTGCCTGTTAGACAGATAAATATTTCCTAAGCACTGATGGATGGGTAAGTATAGAAATAGCGTTATGTATCAATGTATGATAGTGGGCCACACCTTAGTAACCAATTAGCAGGTAGAATATTCTGAGGTTTAGACATTTATGACCTTCTTTATTTTAGGCTTTGCAAATAACAAAGTGAAAAAAATGAAGATATTTTTCCTTATGCTTTGAACAGAAGCCAGGTTACAAAAGATCTTGTTTAAAAAAAAAAAAAAAAAGGGAAATGACTTTCCATTTGTGAGTGTCTACAAGTAGCCTAGCCCACTTGCTTATACTTTCCAGGAGCTTTTGTTTTTAGATGGTTTTCAGATGTATTTTCTTTTTTTTTAATTTTATCCAGAATCCACACAAACAGAGTTCCATAATCTGATCACTACCCTTTACGACCATTATCACCTCTTTCCAAAATGCCTCTGTCCTAGAGCATTCCCAAGGCACATCATGGAGTGTTCATTTCCTCACGTCACATACATCTTTCTGTCCTTGTGGGAAAGAATTTGGAGCTCTGAATTAGATTTCTGATAGAAAACAGGTGACCTTCATTCTTTTCCTCCTGTATTATAGTCTCTTTGTTTCCCTCCTAGAGCCTAACTCACCCTTGTTCTAGTTTACTTTATTGCTGCTTTATTATTTTATATTACTTTGTTATGTACTTTCTATGTGTTTCATATAATCACTATAGAAGACTCAGGCAGAAATGTGTGTGCTGGAAAATCTTTGCCTATCTTGAGCAGTGCTGCCATCTCTGAAAATAATGTTGGTGATTATAAAGACCTATGCAGTAAGGATCTAAGGCAGAGAGAGGAGTGAGAAGTAGGTCTGTGCTCATGGAAATCCTTCATGAGTATTTTTATGTGTCTGTGCTCATAGATTCATACAGCAACAGTTGCCAGTACAACCGGCAACAAGAGAAGTCCAACAAGTCCAACTGCCAGCAAGAGAAAACTTCACCTTTAAGAAACACAACAAAGTTCTTGGGAGTAAATTTTAATTATTAAATTAGGTAATCACAGTAGGTGGAATAAGCATAACATACTCTCCTGACACACAGATAAGATATAATCAAGAATGAGGACATGGGACTTTCTTAATCGTGTTGCATGCTCTTTGGATGGAAGGTAAACAGTCCAGTGGAAGGAACAGAAAAACAAGTGAGGGACATTAAATGTGTTTGCAGTAGCATCCAGATCAAGGAGTAACAATGATATGAGTATAGGACACTTTTCAGGATAATCCCTAATGTTATACTGAATATACAGGCATTGCTCATGGGGCCATTATACACCAGAATAGAATATACTTAATAGTACCATGATCATTTAAGGTCATCTTGCCTTAATACTAATTCATGAGCAGTTTGTGTGTGGAGTATAGACATGCAAAAAGTATGCACTAGAAAAACATGAAAACAAAAACAACAAAAATATATATTTAATCTACCACTGTAAGTTATTTGTGGACTCTTGTTTTCTTTTTTAAAAAATTTACTAAATGTAGTACATGCTCACAGAGACAAACATAGGTCAATGGGAATTAAAAAAAATAAAAAAGAAAAAAAGAATGCATCTCCTTCGAGGCATAAAAAGAGGAGTTAGTCTTCATGTTGAAAATCATGTCAAAGAATTACTCACAGAGATGATAACTCATTAATTACTCATAGAGATGATATCATACAGTGATAGTTAACTGTAGTAAACCTCAATCTAAAGAAGACAATAATTTATTTCATTACAAATTCCTCTTTGGTAAAGTCTTGGATTATAATATCCAGGATAGAATCCTTAAAACATGTACCTCAGTGGAGTCATGGGGAAATCCATATGGAATAAATGAGCATTGATTAGGGATTTTCCCCATGTTAGATAAGGCATCAATATAAGCAGATGTGGTTGTTTTGACTGAAATGTAGAATATCCTTCAGGGGAAACATCACAGCCTATTCTGTCTGAGGAATAAACTAGCAATTGGCTAGGATTTATTTTCATTGTAGCTCACACATTCTCACTCTCTTCTGTTAAGCTAGTAGCATACCCTTCCTTTTGCAGAAAGGGAGATTTTAATTCCATTTTAATGGAGAGACTCTTCACACTATGGAGTAATCCTAAAGCAACCTGTCCTTCCATTTCTGGCCTCATTACCACATCCCCAGCAGAGGACTCGGTGAGTGCTGTTTTCTAAGATGATTCTCATGCATTTTGCTATACAGTTTGGATATATGAAACATGTATAAGAGGCACTGTGTTAGCATTTGCACAGACTAACAAGGTTTCCTTGGCTTTGCAGAAGTACTTCCCAGAAATATAATACCTGCTTAGTGGAGCTTTTAACCACTTTTTGTTTATTTTGGGCCTGAACTCTTTTACCTCAGTTTTTCTATAATCTTCTGACATGGAAGAAAAAGCTGTCAGTGAACCACAGAGGAACCTAGGACCTTCAAGTCTAGTTAACTATTATTTCTTTCATCCCTTTACTGCCTTCCTGCATTACACAGTATATGAAAGTAACAGGAGAAACATAGTGCTACAGGAAGTGACTTAATGATAATGATACCTAGGCCAAGAGATGGCAGAATCTCTCCTTTTCCAGAAGATTCAAGAATGAGGCAAAATGAATTTTGAGAGGAGAGCTGAGTTTATGCCCTGAAGTGAAAATGAAACCCTACCTTTTCTCCATTAGGAAAAGCTGAAATATTTCTGGTAAACTATATCAAGCACTGGTCATTAGCTGAGATTTGTGTGGATAGGTGTGTTTTCATAACAAGGCATTGCTGTGATTCAATTACTGCACAGAAGAGTAGACTGAAAAGCCAAAATGAAACTGGGGCTGTACAGCAAAGCTGCTGTAGTAACTTCCTTGAAATAATTAACTGTTAGGGGGAGGTTGCCTGCTGTTCCACATGTGGAAGAACAACAGATGGGCAGCTTTATATTTCTCTGATAATAAAATGACCTAATGCTCTATTTAGAAAAGTAGAAATGCTTCTCCCTGACTGTTTATAGGTTTTAGAAATATCATGATAAGCAAACTCAGAGAGTTCAAAGCAATGATATAAAGGACAAGTGGATAAATAATGACTCAACTTTGTTACGAAACATAGTGGTACTGTTGTATTGTTAATATAAACACAGATGACCTTTATTTTTGCTCATTTTTGTCCCTAGAACAGGAAACAGAAGATAATATTTATCAACCAGTAAAATCTTCTACTTTGCTTCGACTTCTGGACTGCGGGGCAGATTGATATACTGTGTTTAGGAGTATGACAACACTACTGTTTTTTTCAAGCACACTTTGATATGGGTTTGAGAAGAAGGACATAAGTCTTTGAGCAGTTCAAGGATTGCACAGAACACAGTGATAGGCACCTACTCCCACTGCTTAAAAGAGAGACAGTAACCAAACTGATGCATATGGGATTTCTATAGAAAAATAAGAATTCTTTATGTCCAATAGCATGAAAGAATTTAAAGTTGTCCTACTTCTGAAGTGTTCTGACTGCTGTTCAGTAATATATTTCCTAAACAGGTTGTTCTGCCCTACTCTTCTTGTTCTGATTCTCTTTCTTGTGTTGGAGACCAGGGACAAGAGAAAATTTCTAACTGAAAAAATATAGCTTGTGATAGTAAGATGTTGCTTTCAGGGCAGATTGATTTCCTGATCTGACTGGCTATTTATGCACAGGCAGTTAAGCTGGTTTAGATACTGGTGCGTCACATAAGTAAAGGTAAAGGGCTCAGGACCACTCCTTTGTTTTCTGTACAAACTTCTACTGAGTTAATACTATTCTGAAATTTAACTTCAGTGACTTCTTTCCACTGCAACAGGTGTGAGGCCTGAGCCAAAAATTAAGCTCCAGTCATACTCAGAGCTGTTTAAAACTAAACCAAAGTCATTTTTCTTTCCGAAATGCTTAGAGGCAAAAAAATCTAGACGGGGTGAAAAATTGGCTTCAGTTTCAGATAGAGGAGAGTAGCTGAGGAAACTGCCTCACATGTATCTTTGAAGATTCTTGACTACAGTCACTGTGGTAGACTAGCAGAGACCTGACAGTCCAAGGAACTAAAACACTTCTAGATGAAACAAAATAAAGTAAAATCTGATTTATGAGAGTATTAATATTCTCTCACAGTTGTCATTTGCAAAATCATTTTAATTGTCTGCACAGAATATCAGTGAATTAGTGTTAGAATAATGCACACTACTGATGGGGGAAGGATTAATCCAGTAATGTATGAATCTGCTAAGACATGAAATGAATGTCACTTGGAAGTGGAAGCCTTCAAACATTTGGTTTTGAAGGAGGGGACTGGGAAAGCAATATCCCTCCCACTATAAGAGATCATGTTCATGACCACCTGAGGAACCTGAACATCCACAAGTCTATAGGTCTTGATGAGATATATCTCAGAGTCCTAAGGGAACTAGTTGCTCTAGTTGCCAAGCCAGTCTGTATGATATTTGAAAAGTTCTGGCAATCAGGTGAAGACCCTGGTGACTGGAAAAAAGATGGGTAAAAAGGATGACCCCAGGAACTACTCACCTGTCAGTCTCATCTCTGTGCCAGGGACAATCATGGAGCAAATCCTTCTGGAAGCTATGCTAAGGCACATGGAAGGCAGGGAGCTGATACAGGAGAACTAGCATGGCTTCACCAAGGGAAATCCTGCTTAACCAACCTTGTGGCCTTCTATGATGGTGTCAGTGCATCAATGGATAAGTTCAGAGCCACTGATGTCATCTATCAGGACTTCAATAAGGCCTTTGACATGGTATCTCACAACATTCTTCTCTCCAAATTGGAAAGATATGGATTTGATGGGTGAACTATTCAATGGACAAAGAACTGGCTGCTGGATTGAGTCCAGAGAGTGGTTGTCAGTGGCTCAGTGTCTGGATGGAGATTGGTGATGAGTGTGCTCCCCCAGAGGTCAGTGCTAGGGCTGATGTTCTATTATCTTCATCAGTGACACCAACAGTGCGGTTGAGTGCACCCTCAGCAAGTTTGCTGATAACACCNGAGGACAAGACTGCGAGGTGACCGGATAGCATCCTTTAAGTATCTAAAGGGGAGCTAAACAAAAGAAGGGTACAGACTCTTTAGCAGGGTCTGTGGTGGCAGAACAAGGGGAAATGGTTTCAAGCTCAAAGAGGGGAGATTTAGGCTAGATATAAGGAAAAAATCTTCTACAGCGAGGATGGTGAGGGACTGGAACAGTAATATGGTTGATGCCCCATCCCTGGAGACACAGAAGGTGAGGTTGGATCAGGTTCTGGCCAACCTGATCTAATTGTGGTGTCCCTAATCAATGTAGGAGGGTTGGGTTAGATGGCCCTCAGAGGTCCCTTCCAACAACTCTAAGGATTCTCTGATTCTATTATTAGCATTTTCTGAATTATGAGGTAACAGAAAAACTGTAGTACAGCAACTGTAGTAGAACTCCCAGCTGAGTTTACACGTTATGTATATCCCAAAACGCTCAATTCCCATGTGACCACTTAAAACCAAAGCACTCAAATGTATCCTCTCTGGTAAAATAATTTGGAAGTCCCTTTTTTTCTGATTTTCCAAAGAAGATCAACCTCCAGGTTGGCGATGGAGCATTTTTTTAAAAAAAGGTCATTTCCTTTTTGATGGTGGAATTGGGTAGAGCTCCTTGGGAAATACACCATGGGCTATTTGATTCACATTTTTGCAATATTGCCATTAGTGAAACTTCAAGAGTAAAAACTGAGTCAGCAACTCTTTCTCATGTCCTCTATCTCCTTCCATTTCAAAATAAGCTGAGGAAACCACAGAACTAGAAAATAATGTTTGAGAAGTTCTTAGTAGCTTCTGGGTTTTTGAACAGATTGTATTTTAAAGATCTTCACCCAAACCACAGATATCAGAAAATTCTTTCATCGAAGCTGAGATCATGTGTAATATGAAGGCTGTGGGAGCTAGAGTTAAAGAGGAGGGACCCTGTGTGTTGGCAGTGCTGTGATGGCAGGCTTGGGTCATCTTATAACAACAGTTCATGACCTGTAAGAGCTGCAATGAAGAGGTAAGGTAAGAGAGGAAAGCTGCTCTTTGCCCTGGATGGGAATTTCCTACAAGTTTGTGCAATGTCCTTAATGCTACTAACAAAGATAAATTACCATCCAGTATTACAGCATGTGATCTTCATGGTTCACAGCTCTTAAGGAGTCTGCGAAGTTTCTCAGTATTTGTGTCTTTTCTGATTGCAGACAGTGACCTTCTTACTTTCAGAGAAAAATAAAAAAAAAACAGCATAATGTCTGTGGAAGATATGAGTGCAGCATACACCATAACAACAAATCAGAAGCTTTGGATGCCTGAAGAGTTTGCTTGAATGTGAATTATGAATTTGAGTGTCTGGCCTTACTGCTACAGCACATGTCCCAGTCTGGCCATTTCACAGTGACCCAGGGTAGCTGTTTGCTCATATACTGAAGCTGTACGTTCCACTTGCTCTGGATATAAGTATTTACAAGCTAGAAACCATTTAGTATGCCAATCCTTAACAGTGACTCAAGACCAGTGTTGTAACCAGACACACATCATGTAAATATTAGCTAAGAACTTAAATTGGAGCAGGAACCTAAATGTTTTGCTAAGTCAGAGACAAAGACTGAGACAGTTCTAACATTTTGGGACAAGAGCCTTGACAGTAGATGTGCACATTTAAAGTTCACTGCCATGAAAATTCATGTAAGGGCCTGGAAGCCACACCACAGGAGTCTGCATGTGAGGTTAAATAGCTGTACAGCATGTTTATGCGAGGAGTCTTTGCACGCTCCTTTGTGATTTTTGTAAGTGACTTCAAGCAGAAGTGATTTTGGGAAATTAACTGTACTTAGATCATTTAAAGTCAAGGCTGAGTCATGACAGGAACCTGTCCAACATGTTTAATTATCTTTCTTATTAAAGAAAGTTTACTTTATTACTTCTTATGCCCATTCTCCGAATGTAGAAGTAATTCAGATTAGGAAGACATCCAACAGGTGTCTAGTCTCTGAACCTCCTGTTCAGAGTAGAGCTATCTATTAGTTCAGTCTGTTTTGATCAAGACTTTGGCCAGCTGAGGCTGGAAAACTGCCACTGAATGAGATCCCATAGCCTCTCCAAACTCTTGTTCTTAAATACTAGCCTTGTAGTGGTATTTTTTCCTATCCTGCACATCCAATTAGAAACCCTCACATGTCAAATCACAAGTGTGCTCCTCTCCTGCTCCTGGAATGCATTGTTAATCTTCTCCCTTCAGACACCAGAAAGGGGAGGGGAGGGGAGAGAGAAATGGGAAGAGAGAAGAAGAATCAAACAGTTAAGAGTTGTTTCAAATTACTAACTAGGAAGAAAATGGCACTTGGCTTAACTGGATTGGAAAAAGTATGGGAGAATCTCCTTTGGTTATTACCAAAGCGAACTGCTCTGGATAGATACTTTGCCTCATTTCTTCTAATTAGCAACATGAATTCTTAAGTAGCATCAAGTGTAGTTTCCATTCACACATTATCTCAGAGAAATGAGACTGACCATTTTGCAAGACACTGAACTGAAGGATGGATGGAGACAACATGCTGCTGTTTTATTGTGTGATTCAGCAAGAGCTTCTCCAGTGAAATAGCTTGCTGCAGTTTAGGGGAACTGGGGATCTCTTTTACTTAGGAATTCATTTGCTGTTGGTTTTGTTGTAAAGTACCAGTCTACCAGAAGAAAGGAGGACATTTTGGTGTGAAACCTCTAAGTTTACTGAAAAGCACCATTTCAAAGATCAGCGTGCATCTTTGGACTCAGAGAAGGCAAGTGACAACTTCTGAAAAGAAGCTAAAGATCAAGTCTATATGTTTGTTCTGATTTGCATCTGTGAAGCACCACTCATGATAGATATTCAGGTGCTGACTGCTTGTCACATAAAGGTGTAGGTCGTACAAAGGAAAAGCTGTTCTTCTAATTATAATGGCCTTCAACAGTTATGTGACCTATAACTCTTCTCCCCAACCTTCTACTTTTATGGTACTATACTCCTGTGAAAAGATAGAAATCTCACCCACTGTTGCTTTAACATTTACAACAGGTATAGAAGATCAGAAACAGGATGTAAGATTTCTAGGACAACCAGAATAGATGCTTCTCTGTGACTAAAAATGAGACTGTAAAACTGTCCATGTTTATTACAGTATTTTGGATTGTTACTTAAATATCAGCATTATTCTCAAGTACATCAATATGTTGAAAGTCCTCTTTTCATCAGAAAGCCATAACAATCATGATATCTTAGTTAAGTTTCTCTATCAATATTTCCTCATTTAGGAAAAATCAGTCTGATACAAGGGAAATAACTACTGCAAGATACGTCTGTATTCAGATTCAGAATAGACATATCCCCATATAAAGAGTTTTCTGTCTGCTCCTCACTCCAGTTAACAAAATAAAGAGTGAAAAACAAACAAACAAAAAAAAACCTCCAATAAATCTTTTTCACTTAGTTGAGAAAGGGAGAAATATGTAGGTTGGCAGACCTTGGGCCTTAGTGTTTTTGAGGAAAAATGCGCTTTAAAATTGAGTTCTTCACTTGTTGTTGCTGAAGTGAAGACCCTTCTGTGCCTTTTAAAGAACCATGATAGTTCGTTGTCAAAGTAAGGGTGCTACATGCCTGAGTGCATCAGTTGCCAATGCCACTTCTTGCTCAGCTGTGTGTGGAAAGGAGTACTACATCTCCAACTGAAGTTTCTTTCTCTGTTTCTTTCTCTGTTAAACCTGGTATCTCTACTGCCATGACAAAGAGTTGCTGTTGAAGTTTGCCTGCGATGATGTGTCTGACCTGACAGGCTACAACTGTGGGGAATAGCTTTGGCAGTGTTAATGGACAAGGTGCCAAAAAGTCTTTTACAGATCTGTATCAACAGCTTTCATTCCACTGAGGGCATAAGGGGTCAACTTTTACAACTGTCCAGAGAATGTCTTTTTAAAGGAAAGTGCTCTTGACTCCAGCCATAGCACTGGTATGTAGATGTTTTGCCCAGTTTGCCTCTCAAGTCAGCAGGAGACTGCACTGCAAAGAGAAGACCCAAATAGCTTAGTGGTAGTCTGCATCTTCATTATAGAACAGCCAGTCTAAAAATAAAAGTCTTCGAGGCAGTAAACAGTAATTCTCATTCTCATGTCAAATGGAGACCACCACAGATTTTGCTGCTGGGGAATGTGAGTTGACGAAAAGATGGTGCTGATCAATCTCTCATTACAGATTAGAGAGAAAAAATAAAGAAGTGGGATGGTGTGATGGATGATTTGCTATCAGTTTATGTGAAGGAGAGAGTTCATTGACTCCAAAGTGAGTGTAATTGTCTGACAGGTTGTTTCCACTTTGGAATTGCCAGCACATCCTCCATGAAAACAAATTTTGGCTTTGTTAATCAGAGCTGTCTCAATTGCCAAATAGAGTGATTCATTAATGAGAAGTAAAACCAACAGAAACCCCAAAGAGGCAACAATAAGCAATTATCTTTGTTATGACTCAGAAATTTCAAGTTTACCTTTATTTACAGATCAGTTGATAAAAAGCTACCAAATTGGGTGCGTGTGACACTTCATCCAAAAGGGCTGGACTGACCATGAGGAAACACAGAAAGGTTCTGAGTTAATTCTTCACAAACATTTCTGCTTTGGCCTGAGGAGGTCTGTCAGGGAACTCTAGAGTCCACCTGCTAAGACCATTACCTTTCACAATCTCTTATGGCAAATTCTGGCAATTTTTGCACGGCTAGCTGAAATTATGCATTAGGTGCAGGGTAACATGGAGACAGGGGAAGGCAGCTGGCTCCAAGTTTGTAAGCAGCCAGCTTCCTTATGTCCCGTGCTTGGTCCTGTCAGCAGACACTCACTCCTGACTCTATCTTGATATGTAAATGCCTTTGCTGACAGGGGTTGTAGGCACTTAGGAGCCTGTGTTTCACTGACAGGCAAAAAACTGTAGTTTCTCATAAGTCTGTCTGCCTGAAGTCAGTAATAACTCTTTAAATCACCTTGGTGGTTTCAAAAATTTTCATTTGCTTTGTGTAGTTCATGCAGTGCCTCATTCCTGGAGCATGCCATTTTCAGCACAAACAGTACATTTGCAAGTTCCTTGAAGACCTTAAATTAAAACAGACTACAAAAAAGTTTGTTCTTTTTTTGTCACAGTATGTTTTTAGATCTTGCCTTCATCTTATTCTTCTTTTGCCATAGAAGTGATAACATATCCCTTCCTAATCATTCCCGTCCTTCATCTGTGTTCAGCTTCTATAATGTCATTCATGGATCAGTTCTGAAGAAACTATATTACTGCCTAAAAGGGCTACACTTGTTCTGGCTTTTATGACCAAGTTTGTCAGATGGAGGTGGACAGCACAAGTCATTCCTTTTAATTACAGTCTAATCAGAATCAACTCAATGGGTCATATGGTCATTTTCTCATCTGCCAGTTTTAAACTCAAAGTAAGCATATGTTGAATGCCTGCATTTGTTCATAAATGCACAATAATGCCATGTTGTTTTCCAGACTCCACAAAGTACATTTCACATCAAATGGGAGAAAAAAGGAAAAAAGAAAAAAGAAAAAAAACAAGAAAAACAAAGAATAGGCTATACATCCTTCACATGTCTCCAGGAACATATTCACCTTCCTCTTGGAGTTTGGTATACTTGGAGGAGAGAGAGGTTAGGGAATAAATTTGGGAATCAGTGATGTCAGCTGGAGTCTGAGGGGACACACGCCATGAGAAAGCTTTATTGCTAGGTCACAACCACATTGTACTGCAGAGGTTTCCTCTTTGTTCTACCTCATTACAGCCACTGCATAGCAATATAGAGTGCTGAGGTAGGAGGGTATATGCTAACCAGAGCAAACAATGGATAGCCCACAAAGAGAAAAAAGAAAAAGAAAAAAAAAAAA
>VXAB01000296.1:269-53011 GCA_013399175.1 Odontophorus gujanensis
GAGAAGGACTTGGGGTTCTGGTGGGTGAGAAGTAGCTAGGCACAAGCCAGCAGTGTGAGCATGCAGCCTGGAAGGCCAGCTGTGTCCTGGGCTGCATTAAAAAAGGGGTGGCCAGCAGGGAGAGGGAGGAGACTCATCCCTTCTACTCAGCTCTTGTGAGGCCCCATCTGGAGTACTGCATCCAGGTCCGCGGCCCTCAGCACAAGAAAGGTGCAGAGCTCTTGGAGGGTCCAGAGGAGGGCCACTAAAATGATCAGAGGGCTGGAGAACCTCTCCTATGAAGACACGTTGAAGGAACTGGCCTTCTTTAGCTTGGAGAAGAGAAGGCCCTGGAGAGACCTCATTGAGGCCTTCCTGTACTTGAAGGGAGTGTATAAACAGGAGGGCAACAACTGTTTACATGGGTTGAGTCCAAGTCCTAGCAAATTTTCATTGTTTTAATAAAATCTGCAGAATTTTTCATTTTGATGCCACCACTTAATGCAGCCTTTGGGGTTTAAGGCTTCCTTATTTTTTAGTCCAAAGGTAAGAAATATCTTCTCTAATAGTTTTGGTCCTTTATTAACAGACGTCATTTTCTGATGTGGCATCTCACAGAATAACACTTCCTACAGAAATGACTGTATATTTTGTTTGGAAACCTAATTCAGAACAGCATTGTCCTTAACCCTTTCTTGCCCGTTTATGGCTCCTTTTCCTTCTTGCTCTATGCTTTTCATTTCTTAAGTTTGCTCATCCTATGCTACTGCCATGGTTTTATGATTTTTTTGTTGTAGCTATTCCACATCGTAACATCCTGTGAGGCACTGGGAGTTAAAGAGCTAATCCTCTAGTTCCATGGACTGTCGAGTTTCCGGGTACCTGGTTCTGAGAAAAGAAGAACTACATACCCCAGAGGACTCTGTGTTCCTGTTTACCATTCAGAGGGAAAGATAAAACTGTGTGCAAGTCCAGAGACTTTCCCTTTTTGCTGTTCATCTCAGCAGTGGGAGCTTCCTAGCTGTCTCCCTTTCAGCTTTAGAGTAAGGTCTTCAGTTTTAGACACTCTCTCTCATTTTATTTGATTTATTAACTTCTATTTCAACTATACTGCGTTAGTTTTCATTCTGAGATCTTTTTTAGTAAATTAGCTTTCCTCCTCAGACTGTTGGCGCTGTTCTGTTTTTAGGCCCATCTCCCTACCCTTTCCCTTTTTCTCCCTTCTCCTGTCCCGGGGCATGGGTTTGTGGGTCCCTCACCCCATCCGTCATGGTACTGGGCCGAACTGGCCCAAAACCCGTAGACAGCTACCATTTGAATTATTTACATGCCTAGGTTTTAATGAA
This sequence comes from Odontophorus gujanensis, assembly GCA_013399175.1. Lineage (NCBI taxonomy): Eukaryota > Metazoa > Chordata > Aves > Galliformes > Odontophoridae > Odontophorus > Odontophorus gujanensis. The sequence continues at coordinate 1,595 of VXAB01000296.1, forward strand.
TGTTGCTTTTTTGCTTTTCATTTGCAAGCTCCAGTATGTTTGACAGTAACAAGCAGCAACTACTCCTTCAGGTTTTACCTGCACAGGACTTGCAGATGAGGACAAGAAATGACTCTTCTCCACGGACTGGAACCATCTGTAGTTTTCATAGGTGTCCTAGTAGGAAGGTCAAAGTCAGAACTGACTGGTTGAGGTTCACTGCCCTCCCAGACCTGCAAGCACTCATTAACAAAACCTTCTGGAAAATGCAATATTAAAAACCCAGCAGGCCCATGGTGTGGGGTTCCAGCTGGGCAATGCTCCCGACCAGAAAACATGCATCACCAGCACTGTGCTGTAGTTCCACACTCCTGCTGCTGCCCCACACTGAAAGTACAAGAGGTGTCCACTTTTTGGCAAGGAAATGAGTACCAGGAACTGACCAATTTCCCCACCAGGAAGGAAACATCAAGGTAGTGATGTACGATGCACTGTCTTCAGCCAGCATGGCTCACTCTGGTTGCCTGGTGCCCATGATAGGGCTTGCATCTGATGCCACACTGGAAGGGTAAGGAGGTCACAGTGAGGTCCTACTCGTGGTTTTTGCCAGTACACTGGTCCCATCACCACACAGGCCCACACCATTGTTGAAGACAAGCTCTAAAAACTTAGTTAGGTAGAGATGTTCTTTGTATATGTTAAGCTGACAAGCAAAGGGCAATTAATCATCCCTAGTCAGATGAAGATCCTTCAACAAAGGACATCCTGGATCAAGTAGGCCTTGACAAAGACATTAATCAGCATGTTTTATGGGCACTGATGAGTCAGCAAGAAAACTGGGAAACTAAGAGACCCTTAACTGAACTATAATCACTCCCACAGACCCTTTTATTTTTTTATTTGCCCCTTGAGCATGCATAGTTGCAAAAGCATTGTTAGTGATATTATAACTGTATGTAACTTACTAACCAATCATTGTAAAGAAGATGGGTCTGGAAAATTAGTAACTTTTAAAGCTTTCAAGAGTATAAATATAGTGTGGATAGTCCTATTTGATTACTGAGAAACTGCTCAGCACCCACATCAGCACAAATCTGAACTAAAAAAGCAGTGTCTCTCCTGAGTGTGTGATTATTGACCTGTTGTTATGCACCTGCTTTTTGGACAACACCATCACCAGGCAAAAGCCCTTACTTACTTGTATATTGTTTTCTGAGTTGGATTCAACCTAGACTTCAGAACAGCTAGTTGGTTTTGAGATTTGGGGTGAAAGAGCTTCTCAGATGGCATGAGCCTGTAAGCAAGTTATTGTTCTTTTCTTTCTGCGGATAATAACTTCCAGCATTATTTCTTATGCAGCATGTTTGAGCGAATCACGGAATCATAGAATCATTAAGGTTGGAAAAGACCTCTAAGATCACGTCGTCCAACCATCAGCCCATCATCACCATGCCCACTGACCACGTCCCTCAGTGCCACATTCACATGGCTCTTGAACACCTCCAGGGACAGTGACTGCACCAGCTCCATAGGCAGCCTGTGCCACTGCCTCGCTGCTCCTTCTGAGAAGAAATCTTTCATGATATCCAACCTGAACCTCCCCTTGCACAAGCTGAAGCCATTCCCTCTTGTTCTTTCTCTGCTACCTAGGAGGCTGACTCCAGATGAAGCCTCGCCAGGGCAGAGTAAAGGGGAAGGATCACCTCCCTTGACCTGCCTGCCACCACCCCTCTGTCCTTTTACCCACGAGAGAGCAAGAGGCGCGGAGCAGCAGAGTATGGGGCGGAGCCATGCCGGGGTGGGGTGGGGCGGTGCGGTGCGGTGCGGACAGGTGGCCGCTCCCCTTCCCGCTCCGCCGCCCTGCTGGCCGCCCGCGGCCGGAGGAGAGAGGAGGAGGAGCAGCTGCGGCAGCGGGGGACGGCGGCCGGCAGCCCATCCCCTTCCCGAGCGATGTGGCAGAGGCGGCACTGTGAGTAGCAGCCCCGCGGCGTTCCTGTGTGGTTCCCCCAGAGCGCGGCTTCACCCCGGCTGTCAGCCGCCTGCAGTACGAGCCCCTGGGCAGCATCGCACTGCGAATCCACGCCGGGATTTTTTTCTGATCGGCAGCGTTTAATCTCGGGGCTCCAGGTGATTCCTGTCCCCCTTGAAGGCCGGCCTCGGAGAGGAGGGTATGCGTTAGCGAGGCATGGCAGCGCGAGCGTTTGAAGTCAGCTAAGCACGAACAGAGGAATGCTGTGCTTAAGCTGCTGCCAAGGTACGAGTGAGCACCTGAGGAGAAAGGAAACTGGGAGCTGCTGGAAAGTGGGGCAGATCTTTTCCAAAGTCTTCTGGCAGTTCCCCTCACCACCATCGCTTCATCTGTCCACGCATTTTCATCCTCCCCGTGCCTCTCTGCCCCTTCAGCTGTCTGGCACACTGCTCAGTATCTCCCCATTGCAGGATGCCATGAGGAAGTGTCTGTCACCTGCAGGAGCTGCCACGTGCCACCCTGTGTTACGCAGTTCCCCTACAGCTCTGAGTGTCACAGTGGTGACGATCCACAACCTTACAACTCTGCTCAAGTGCAGCTTTGCTTTTGTGGATGTGGGCCTTGGGATCCCTTCCAACTCAAACCAATCTGTGCTTCTGTGATTCAACTTACCCCGAGGTAGTAATTGGGAAATGTGTTCTTTCTCTGAAGATTCACATTATATAACTTCCTCCGTCTTAATACTTTAACTCTTAAATACAATGACAGAGAGCACTTTATCAGCTCAGAACAGCGCTAACTTGAGAAGATTTACTGTCTGTATTCCTCCTCGTTGAGATTCAAGGGTTGAAGTACAACTGTAGCTCAGGTGTAAAGGATGAATGAGTCAGAGAGAATTTCCTAGTTCTATCCCTATTGTAAAGAATAGGGTGTGTTTGTGACTTTCTTTAGTAATACTTAGTAAACATTACCAGTGTTTTCTGTGGAGTTTTGTTATTTTGTGTGTGCATTTGGGATTTTTTTTTGGTACAATACATTGGGCATTGGGCTACCATGTCCATTCTGCAGTAACAGATGCAGTCAAATTAGCCAGAGTCAATGGGGAAGTGGTAAGACTGGTAAAACAAGACTTGAGGAGAACAAAAAATTGATCTTATTCTAGAGATCAGGTAAACAGAGCATGGACAGTGTCAATGGTTTATGGGCTTGTTCATCCTGGTTCTGTCACTAAAGGGGTGGGAGACGCACAGACCCACACCCCAGGAAGGGGGAAAAGGGGAAAGGGTAGGGAGATGGGCCTAAAAACAAAACAGCAGTGACAATCTGAGGAGGAAAGCATATTTCATAAATACTGGAATACAAAATAACAAGATATAATACAATGTAAGTGGAATTGAAGCTAATAAAGTGTGAGAGAGAGTGTTTTGAAATCAAAGGCCTTACTCTAAAGCTGAAGGCGAGATGGCTGGGGAGCTCTCACTGCAGGCAAGCAGCAAAAAAGAAGTCCCAGGACTTGCATGCAGTTTTATCTTTCCCTTTGAGTGGAAAATGGGAACGCAGAGTCCTCTGGGGTATGTAGTAGTTCTCTTCTGAGAACTAGGTACCCAGAAATTAGGCAGTCCACAGAAGTGGAGCATTAACTCTTTATCTCCCAGTGCCTTACATGATGTCATGATGTGGAATATCAGTAACAAATCATAAAACCATGACAGACAAATCTTAACATTTGTAAAAGCCTGTTCCAAAAAGGAAAAGTGTAAGCTATTGGAAGGAATATACATCGCTTAGCGTATATAACTGATACTAGTGGGCTGGAAAAGTGAAGGTGTTGGATACTTTCAGACAATGATTTTTTTAAACTTGAATTCCAGAATGGTAAAACTCAGAATTCCGCTTTTTCTCTTTAACGGACCATTATATTCAAGGATATCCATTCTAAATAAGGAATATATCTTCAGCCTTTGCACAGGCTGAAGCTCCCAGGGGAGATAGGCTCTCTTGAAGAGAGTTGATGGTTGCTGCCTGGTGGTAGCAACAGGCAGCTCCTGGAGCTGCATGGAATCAGGCTCTGTTGGGCATGGTATTGCTGTGGAAAAAAAAATGTGTGGGAGCAATCCTGGCTGCCTATTGATTTGTTTCTTTTCTACATCCAGTGTGCTCAGCCTGATGGACCCTGCCATCCAGGATGGGCAGGTTCACCAGCCCCGCTCTCAGTGATCACACCAAGACCCATCAGAGATGTCTGTCACGTGNGGGAGATGGGCCTAAAAACAAAACAGCAGTGACAATCTGAGGAGGAAAGCATATTTCATAAATACTGGAATACAAAATAACAAGATATAATACAATGTAAGTGGAATTGAAGCTAATAAAGTGTGAGAGAGAGTGTTTTGAAATCAAAGGCCTTACTCTAAAGCTGAAGGCGAGATGGCTGGGGAGCTCTCACTGCAGGCAAGCAGCAAAAAAGAAGTCCCAGGACTTGCATGCAGTTTTATCTTTCCCTTTGAGTGGAAAATGGGAACGCAGAGTCCTCTGGGGTATGTAGTAGTTCTCTTCTGAGAACTAGGTACCCAGAAATTAGGCAGTCCACAGAAGTGGAGCATTAACTCTTTATCTCCCAGTGCCTTACATGATGTCATGATGTGGAATATCAGTAACAAATCATAAAACCATGACAGACAAATCTTAACATTTGTAAAAGCCTGTTCCAAAAAGGAAAAGTGTAAGCTATTGGAAGGAATATACATCGCTTAGCGTATATAACTGATACTAGTGGGCTGGAAAAGTGAAGGTGTTGGATACTTTCAGACAATGATTTTTTTAAACTTGAATTCCAGAATGGTAAAACTCAGAATTCCGCTTTTTCTCTTTAACGGACCATTATATTCAAGGATATCCATTCTAAATAAGGAATATATCTTCAGCCTTTGCACAGGCTGAAGCTCCCAGGGGAGATAGGCTCTCTTGAAGAGAGTTGATGGTTGCTGCCTGGTGGTAGCAACAGGCAGCTCCTGGAGCTGCATGGAATCAGGCTCTGTTGGGCATGGTATTGCTGTGGAAAAAAAAATGTGTGGGAGCAATCCTGGCTGCCTATTGATTTGTTTCTTTTCTACATCCAGTGTGCTCAGCCTGATGGACCCTGCCATCCAGGATGGGCAGGTTCACCAGCCCCGCTCTCAGTGATCACACCAAGACCCATCAGAGATGTCTGTCACGTGGTCCCTGCATAGCTGGGGCTGTGAAGGGTAGTTTTTGAGCCCACCTGGGCCATGCTAGTCAATGTCAGGGGAAAGTGTAGTGAAAATGGATGACTATGCTGCAACAGCATAGCCCAGCCTGCGCTGTGGCCAGCTACCTGCTGCATGCTGTCATGGCAGTGGCTTTGCCCTACGGACAGGCCTAGCCCAGCCCCAGACACACGCATCACTCACAACAACCTCGTAGCAATGTGCGACCGATCCACACTGCTGGGGCTGAAACCAGCGCACAAGAAGGGCCCAGTGCATTGTTAACTCAGATTATGGCAAATAATTGTGTGCATTTCGATATGCTGGCTAAATGTAGTCCTGTGAAAAGCATGCTGTCCATTTTGATGAAGAAATTTGAGAATAGATTTCAAGATTGACAAAAAAAATCACCAATTTTAACATATTTTGGGCTCCATTTTCAATCGACATAAATGTTACATAAATTTTCAAATGGAACTCACAGCATTGTAATCAGATATTCAACTTCAAAAATCTGATCAGATCTCTCTACTGGACTTTTATGAGCCCTATCTTAACAGAGAGAAATATCCCTTTCTTCACATCACTACTTTTTGGCAGTACATACATTTGTGAACAACTCTTTTCAAGGATGAAACACAGGAAGAGTAACTTTTCATGAAGAAAGTCTCTGATGAGCACCTGGAGACCTCACTATGAGTTGCAGTCACTGCCATTGAACCAGACTGATCTGTTAGTTTCACAAAAGGTCACGCATACTACTAGTTTTATGTTTCTGTTGCATTTTTTTTTTTTTTTCAGTAAAAACTGTATGTTAAAAAAATGAGTATTGTTACTTACATACATTAACTGTGTTAGATATATGTGGCACAAGACAATTCCTCTTCACTCCGTTTGACCCAGGCAGTCCAAAAGGTTGGACACCCATGGTGTCCATTATTGTAGTGTCTGCATATCACACAAAATCAACAGTAACTGTATACAACCTGCATAGTCGTGTAGTATCTGGTACTTATTTCTCAGTGTCATAATCCTGATTGGATAGAGGAACCGAATTGAACTTTATGTCTCTTTGCATCATCAAGCCTATGAATTGAGGGGATGGGCTTTCTTCTTGAAAATCAAGTGTTCAAGATGAAAGGAGTTGTCAGCAATTGGTATGCAAGCAGAGTGCCCTGTCACTACATCTTCAAAGGCAATGGTTAACACACTATTAGAAAAAAATAACGTATTTTGTAGTAATGCCAGAGAAAATATATTATTTTTTGTGTTGCTATGAGTACATCTTTATGTCTGTGTTTTTATTCTTGGCAGATTTTGTGAAGTTATCAGGGCTGTTGTTGGCATCATCATTTGCTTGGTACTTGGGATACTTATTTGCTGTTCATGTACCAGAAGAGTCACTGTCAACTTCTATAGCTTATATTCAAGACATTGGAAAGAAACCAGTGTTAAGGGGTATGTGGTTGTATTTTCTTTCTTTTTATCCAGTGTTCTCTATTAATAAATTAAAAATGGCTTAAAATCACAGAATCATTAAGATTGGAAAAGACCACTGTAGTGTGAATACCCCAAAAGAATAGTACCCACAAAAATAATGAAGGTGGATGGTATATTTTTATATGACTTATCCCGATGGTATAAAGACAACCAGTAAATAAAGAAAGGCTTACATGTCACTGATGGTCAAGACTTGCCTGGAACTCCACAGGGGAGGAGTTCTCTGTATATAAAAGTGTGAGCTTATATATTAAGTGTTGACACTAACTGAATTTTCCCATGTAGAAATTGTTCATGTAACCCTCAGGAAAACTTTCTTATCTTTGCTGTTGTAGCCCCACTCCCCAAAAGACAGAAGTGCGATCACTGGTCTCCCTGCTCTCCTGAGAGCTATGCCTATCGGATTCTTAGTGGTGGCGGCAAAGAAAAGCTGGCTAAAATCTGTTTTGAAGATGAGCTGTAAGTACCAGTCTGTCTTGAAAAATATGTAAATGCTTTGTAGTATGAAGAAGGATCTTCCATTTTGGTTCACTAACAAGTAAACACCTAGGGAAAGAAAAGACCGCTTCAGTAAACTTACATGCAAAAAAAGGCCATCATTGTATATTCTCTTTTCAGTGTTAATACGTATGCCCTAGATCTCTTAGGAACCAGTGAGTTTTCCCCTGTCATTCCTGTTTTCCTTTTTATTGCATTCTTTCCTCAGCATGATGTGAAGAGTCTTAAATACAGTTCCTTCTCTGCTTCCTCCATTTTGGTGAGCTTTACGGTGATGATTCAAACCATGACAATCCATTTCCATGGAACTGTGGGCTAAAGTAAAGATTCAGCAATGGTGATAGGAGAGCTAAAGATAACTTGGAGATAGTGACTTTGAATATATGCTTATAAATGTGTTTTTTAACTTTGTTTTAAATTTTTCTCCTTTTGGAATAGCGCATTGTTGCCATGTGGGTCTATGCTGTTTTCCCTGAAGGATGTTTTCCTCTCACAGACACTGTAGTTTCTATGTAGTATACCTGCCTTTACCCCGTCTCCAAGCTGTTTGATGGGCTTTCTGTCATATCCCTGAGTGACTCATAACTTTTTACTGATAAGTAGTTGTAATACGAGGTCTTGGGAGACATGTCCTTTGAGTCATTTAAACCTAGACTGAAAGACTTGTAAACTGCTGATGTTTTATTGGTGATAAATGTCAGAATATATCTGACAGTATTTAAGATTTTTTTTTCTTTTTTTAATATATACATACATCTCCGGTTATTTTCTTGGTTTCTGTACATAAGATGTGTTCAGCTGTTAGTTTCAATTATGATTTTTAGTTTTAGTGGTTCAGGATAGGCAGCTTAAAATACATGGAGTGGTCAGCACCTTCTGAAAGCCAGGTTTGTTCATGGTTTTTCAAACTGGACAAGTAAAGTGACTTTCAGTCCTTGAAGTGATCTTTCAAGTAGATAATAGCCTCATGGTTTGCTGTCACAATAATAAACCCACAAATTTGTTATGTTTTTCAACTTTATCTTTCTGGCTGGACTTGTACAAAGTACTTTCTTGACCTGGCTCATTTTGCAAGACTCAGTGAGTGTCTCTGAAAGCAATGAACTGGTATAATGTGCAAGTTTTTTAAGCCATAGCTCTTGTTCACTACTAGCCCTTGAACTAAATAACCGAAAAAAGCGTGAACACCAGAAGTAACTTAGCATTGGCAAATCTGACTAAATCACTGCTTCTGGAAGGATGAATTCTACTGATAAAGCATTTTTTTTCAATTCCAGGCTTATAAGTGAAGAAAAGGGTAATGTTGGAAGAGGTATAAACATAGCCATTGTGAATTGTAAGTAAGAAAAAAAAATGTTATTAACTTTGTAATGATAAAAAAATAAAAGTTTAGGGTGTTTTCAGTAGCTAGTGTGGAAGCAAAGGAAAATTAGCAAACTTGACTCATGCTAAATGTAAGAAGGACAAATTACTGCTTGAGAGAAATAGTCCACTGGATAAACATAAGAAACATGTACATAATCAGTATAAGCAAATAAAAAGGTGTACAGTGACTGAGAATTACAGTTCTATCACAAGGTACAAATTCCTTTTCCAGACTTGGTCAGTGGACAGAAAGGCAAACTCAAAGCTTGAATAATACTTAAGTGCTTGTAATAGAAGCTGTTGGAAAGCTGATGCTGCCATTTACTCCAGGTCTGGAGGCACCATTTTAGCTTAGATGAATAGGTATAGTGCACTCAGTGCACTCAGTGATGGAGCCTAAGAAAAATGATTGCTAAATATTTTGAGGGAGAGGAAGCAAGGGATGCATGGACATGTTGGTTTTGATCACAGAACATTTTTGTTCCAGTTTTCTGGTCTCATTATTGTTTAGCAAGGTCTTAGCCTTGTCTGAACTTGCATGATTTTATTTGAGTTGCTGGGCTCAATTACTGTAGACGAGAATCTGTTCCAATGTTTATTTTTTTTTCGATTAAACTACTGCACATTTTCCTTGTTTCCAAAAAGGAACCTTAAAAAAGATAGGAAAAAAGGTAGGAATAGGTAAAATGGGATAACCAAAGTCAATTTGATCAGTTAACGTGAATTTCAAAATTTGAAAAATATCTCCCATTTTACTGAAAACAAAGATAGCCATCTCAACAGCAGGATAATTGAATGTAAATACTGACCAGAATGCTTTGGAATGATTAATTACTTATAACATTATGATGTCTGAGTGTTGAGTTTCTCTCCACTGAGACTGAATTAGTATGAAAGCTTGGACATCTGAAACACTGCACAGAGTGGAGCCATTCAAATAGAATCAGGCTTAATCAACTTTTTTCTGTATGACTGTGACCTAGTGTAGTATACGTATGTATAAAAACTTGGTTCTGCTCAGTGAACTGGATTTCTTCCTTAAAACAAAAATTGTGGTTTAGTCATTAGTGATGTTCAGATCCAGTCTTCTGTTGAACTAAGAATGTGTTTATTTGCAGTGTGATTTTCTTTGACAGTTTGCAGGTCTGTGATTTGTGAAGAGCTTTTCCAGCTGATGACAGCTGAAGCAGTCACTACGCAAAATATTTTCCCTGAATCTCAAATTTACCTTATTCTATATTCCTTCCAATTTAAAAATTCAAGCAAAAGAAAAATCAGAAGTACAATAATACAAAAACTTAAGAGATGCCTCACTTATGCTGAAAATGCTGTGCATGTTGATGAAATGTAATTGGTTTTGCTCATATTTGCACTTTTTTATCTTTTCTTACAGATGAAACAGGAAAACTAACATCGGCAAATTTCTTTGACATGTGGGAAGGAGGTGGGGAAAAGAGTGCAATAAAGCTTTAGTTAACATCTCAGTGTTCGATAAAGACAAGTATTTGTACTACTCTTTAAGTGACTGCTTCTCTCATTGAAGAGGATCACTTAGAAACAAACAGCAATTGTATTCATTTAAACATGCAATAGCCAGCTCTTCTGACAAGAAATTTTGCTTGAAAAGCTGTGTTTTTTTCTGATGGTTGAATTAGTTAACATTTGTTGTGATTAGTTGTTATTTTCTCTCTCCATTATTTCAGTCAGGGAAGAATAGCACTTACTGGATACTACGTCCACTCAGCAAAATACTTTTCCTGATACATTTTGTTCTATTCTAATCGTAAAATCATAATAAGTAATAAGCTAGTCTTTCTCCTAGTTTACTTCTATGTATCTAAACAAAAGATCTACTTTAACAATAGTTTTTAATACATTTTCCAGACGTAGGGTGGTACTAGTTACCCAGCTTACTACTAAAAAGAAACAAACAGAATGCTGTGAGGTGCTCGGTGATTCTTTTACCACCTAAGAATGTTTATGACCTTGCATGCATGAATAGAAATCACACTGGGTCTAGTCATGGGGCTACAGATTTTTATGTGGTAGGTAGACTGCAATGTCTCCAAGGCTACTGCTACACAGTATGCTTATTTTTCCACAGAAAATAACATATGCCTTAGCAATTGCAGAACAACTATCTTAGTGCTGCAAATAGACTGCCTCTTAATGAAAATGGATGTACAGTGGAGTGGGTTATTTAGCTCTACAGTTAGCATGGTAGTTAGCAGACAAAGAGTATCAGTGACTTCTGGACTATTCCACATTTTGCCTGCTGGTGGAGTATGATGTGGGGAAAACTTAAAACAAAGAATCTCATCTTGTGTGTAAATGCTTTCTATTTTCAGAGGTTCAGAAGTATCTTTCTTTACAACTGGGAATTATAGATCAACCTTTACTCTTCTAGTCTTCAGTGAGAGCTGGTAGCTTTCTGCATGTTCAAGGATTAGGCAAGTCCTGTGCCAGTGCATAGAAAGATTGCCTAACTAGGTCTCATTTTGAATAGAGAAGGTCAAAAAGTGAGAAGAAGCTGAATGCAAGAGGGAGTAGGTGGAATGTGATTGCATGTGTGTGAGGGAGTAATCAGTTGTGTAATTAATTCAACAGACCACTCAGGAGAGATGGTGGCTTTCATTGAAAGTGCGCCACAAGGGTCCCTGCTTTTCATGGTTACTCATGATGACGGAAGCACCCGGTAAGAAGCTATTTATGATAGGCTGAGAAACACAGCTACAAATAGCTTGGCAGTCACTGTAAAATGGTGTAAAGGAGTGATTTATTTCATTGTATAGTCATTTCCTCTCTTAAAAGTTTTGATTACATACACATTCAGTGCTTTCCCATGCCACGTGTGTTGATGCTTCCAAAGATGGAAGGGGAGTGTCGCATTTGTTTAAAAGCACCAGTTATCCCTGTAAAGGGCAGTGTAATTACCTCTGGGTCACAGCCTTCTATTAAGAAGGTATCCAGAGCTCTAATTAGAACGTATCTAGCTTGCATTCTTTCTTAAGTCTTAACCCAATTCTTCAAGTCCTTTCAAATCTTACGCTATTTAGACCTGAAGTCGTGATGCCATAATTAAACAGGGACAGACCGCTTGGTTGAAAAACATCTGATGCCTCTGTCCATATTTAAAAAGGGATAAAGTGTCAAAAATTGTTTGAGACGTATTTCTTTCTGCTGCACTTTTACAAACAGATTGTATTAACATCAGGAATGTAGAGAAGAGGAATTCAAAGAAAGAATTTTGCTCCGTAGGTTTAATGGCATGCTACTATGACAGCACTCATGAAGTTTTTAACTTCTCATTATTTCTTCTACTGACCTACTAATGTAAACCATAGAATTATAGACTCATCTAGGATTGAAAAGACCCTCAAGATCATCAGGTCCAACCATCAACCTGAGTTACTGAGTCCTATAATTAAACTACGTACTTTAGTGCCACATCCACATATTCCATAAATGCCTCCCCTAGAGATACGGACTACATCACTTCCCTGGTCAGCCTGCTCCATTGCTTGACCCTCCTCTCTGTTAAAAATTTATTCCTGGTGTCCAACGTAAACATCCCCTGATAAAACTTGAGGACGCTTCTTTGTGTCCTGTCACTTGTAAACTGAGGAAAGAGACCACCACCCACCTCTCAGCAGTCTCCTTTCAGATACTTGTAGAGAGCAATGTGGTAAACAAACTCAGTTCCACCAGACACTCCTCACCATAAACCCACTGTGTTCATTTTCAGCTTTTTTACCTTTCTCACATTATTAATACCTTTCTTCGTTATTTTTTAATTTATTTTTTTTTAGGTTGAAAAGTAATGCCAAAAATTTAGTAGAAGCTCTGGGAAGTAAAGAAATACAAAACATGAAGTTCAGGTCAAGCTGGGCTTTTGTAGCTGCCAAAGGCTTCAAGCTTCCAGATGATATCCAAAGAGAAAAGGTCAAGCTTATTTTATTTTCAGTTTTATTTGTCTGTATATTAGGTGTAACCTTCAGGTGCAGATTTTGTGGGATATCTGTAGTAACTGTAGAGTAAGCCTCAGTTGACAAATCAAATTCTCTAATGTGTTGTTATTCTTTACTTTAGATCTGAGACTTTGAATCTTTGGATTTCATAGGTGGAATGTAAGAGAAATAGGTGGAATCCTCTCCTGTTATGTTGAATAAGATGTCTAATATACCACTCAGCTTCCCAGTCCTAGCATATTTCTCTTTTACGTTGTATAAGGTTTGACAATCTAATTTGGTAAATGCAAATATTGATTTATTTTATCTCATTTTTTAACAGATAAACCACTCTGACAATAAGAAGAATAGGTACAGTGGCTGGCCAGCTGAAATACAGATAGAGGGCTGTATCCCAAGGAACCTGATGTAAACAAATGCATACCTCCTTAGCAAAGATTCTTCTGTATTTTTATATGTATAACTCTGTCAGTTTGCATTGAGAACCCAATAAGCATCTGAACAGCATTTATAAAATAAGAAGTATGAATAGTTTTTGCCCTTGCCTTCATTTGTGAGGTTTTTCTGTAATCTGAAAACAAATAGAGATTTTGATGACAAGTGGTAATAAAATACTCTGGTTTGGAATTAGAGTACTTAAGCAATTGGTTGTAAAATACGAGGGTCATTGAAAGTGATTGTACATTGTTGTCAGGAATTTGTCATTTTCCTGTTTTTAACACATCTCTTTTTGGCTCCCTTTATACGCTAATATGAAACTTAATCTAACCTGTGATATAAAATCACTAGCAATAAAACAAGTTATTTTGATACTAATTTGTTGGTAACTTCTCTTCAGAAGAAGCCACTATGTTTGTTGAGTTGGTTTTGGTGATGTTAACAATATGGAATAACGTTGTTAGCATGCAAGGAACAAGTTATTTGAATTATTTTAGCAAATGTAAACTGCAAATCTACCTGATTTGTTTTGTTTTCCCTTCTTGTATGTTTAACTTCCTCTAAGAGTTTGTAATGACTTCTTGCAACCTTCAGTGTTGTTCATGCTAACTGTAGAATCAGACACATACATGAAAGGAAACTGTACGAGCCTTTTTTCAATTTTCCTTTTTCTGATGTAGATTAAGTAAGTCTGGAACATTCTTCACTGCCTATAATCCCACCTGATGTTGACAAACCTCCCATAAGGCAGATTCCACAGTTTAAGCTGCTTCCAGTAGCATTCCACTGTTACCCAGCCATTCTCCAAACAGTGGATAACTAATCTGATGTACCCAGGAACAGGGACACCACTTCCAAGCACAATCTTTTGCATTATTATCAGATGACACAGATACTGTTCATAGGCTTGTGTGGGGAACACATCAAAACATGTTTTGCCCAGACTGCTTATGGTGACTTTCAATTACCTGGAAATCTTGTGTGTGCCTTGCCTGACCATTCCTGAGAAAGCTTTTAGTGCCTTTCTTTCCACAAAAAGGTTGGTTTGTTTGCCAGTCCCTGTGGAGCAAGTTCACAGTGCTCCATCCAATATGAATGGGCAATAGCAAAAGGCACGTCCTGGCGATCTACATCAAAGCTCAGCAACTGAGAGCTCTTTGCAGTACAAGTCACCACATTCTTCAGCTCTATTGGGTTTTTGCTTTCTCAGAGGCGCAGCTGAATCATCCAGACAAAGAAGCTTTTAATAACGCATGGTGCCGGACTGTCAGCTTGGTTTTCCTCCACTTGCAGCACAGTACTTAAACACAGTAGGTGGAGGAGCCTCAGGTGCTTTGTGGTGAGTAGAAGATGGGACGACAGCACCAAGAAATGGGGTTAAGTCCTCCAGGGGAACTGCTCTTCCTCTGAAGTACAGAACACAGGCCTCGTGGGAAAGCATCAGCTGTAAGGCTGCGGTGCTGCCCAGGGCTCGACGCGGTGTTTCCGAAAGCAAAGCGGCACAGCAGGTGGCAGCAGTGACCGTGCAGATGCAGCTGAGACAGAGCCAGCAGGTCCACGTCGGGCATCTCCTCCAGCAGCACTCACCCGTCGCATTCTTTGCCAGAAGTGTCCGTAGGAAATACTGATCAAATAATACGTAGCACTCCCATTTCTCACTGGCAACTGTTGATTCGGGTTGTTGGCCTAACACTATCCATCCCCAGGTGGGAAGTTTCTTGAATGTTTGGAAGTAAGATACCAGAAAGTGGAAGTTGTTCAGCAAATGATACCCTTTCATAGGCAGGCTGCTCTGGAAGCAAAACTCCAATCCAAAACTGCAATCCACTCAGGACAGCAATGGTGTTGGCAGGGAGCTGTGTCTTGTCTCTTGCTTTCCTCTAGCAAGGAGCTGTGTGCTAGGCGAACATCAGTGTGTTTTGTGAAGTGGGCCTAGTCTGAGTGGTTCTCTAACAACCTCTGCACACTGTAAGATCAAGAGAGGTGGTGGAGTCTCCTTCTCTGGGGATGTTCAAGACCTGCCTGGACACCTACCTGTGCAACCTGGGCTAGGGAGCTGCTTTGGCAGGGGGTAGGACTTGATGATCTCTAGAGGTCCTTTCCAACTCCTACAATTCTGTGAGTCTGTGGAAACAGCTACAGCACCTGTGCCAGTCAGAGGTGTCTTCAGGCATAACAGAGTGAGAGGAAGTGTAGCAGAAATGCTGCGTCACTGCCTGAACGAGTGATGGAGCACCTGGGGGGAAGGCAGGGCCAACCCAGGGGAGCTCAGGTGCATACAATGCATCTGAGTGACTGGAAGGGGTGGACCCTGGATCCACCCCTTCCTGGACCTCATTTATGGGTTGGCAATGGATGCAAGGTGATCTCATTGGAGATCTTTGTCTACTGAAGGCCTTCTAAAGGTAAGTGGTTTTTCTTCCTTTGTTTCTGCATGCCTAGCTGGTGCATTTGGGCTTCTTTTCATTTGCTGCAGCCTAGGATTGTGCCACTCCTCTGTTATTGCTGTACTTTCTATCACGTTATAGGGAGACAGAAAGGAGGAGATTCTGATAGACTTGTGGAGGGGGTACAAAGAATTCTGATGTAGGAATGCCAAGTTAGCATTTTAGGAGACCTTGTGGATATTAGAGAAGGAATAATAGAGAGGAATAACTTGTCCCCACAGACAGATGGTAGCATCAGAAAGGTAAGAAAGCATCATGTTATTTTTAAAAAGATGCCTGATAACCATGTTTAGGTAGAGTTGGTTTGCTGACAGTGGGTGAGAGTGGGAGGGGAAATAGTGCTAGTGTCAGTGCCGCTGCCACTGCCTACTTCAAGAAGGAGATGCAGCTAAAATGCATGCAAAAGCAATCAGAAACTGAGCAAGCGCAAAAACTGAGGGCGGGCTGAACTCATCACTGGTGGTTGTTGCTTGTTTCCACTGATCTTGGGACTTTTCTTCAGCATACAAGCACCAGGTTTCAACTTGTTTTGATGTGATCCCACTTGTTTCTAATGAGGGGGCCAAGCACTGTGTTTTCCTGAGCTTTTGTGGGAAAGGAACCAGAAGCTAAAACATTGATGCATGCACCAAGGGCCAGCATGGGATTAGCTAGTGGTGCACTGAGGTGTTGAAAACCACATCCACCTCATCTTCCTGAGGGATGTTGCTAAGTATCTCAGAACTTGTTCTTTCCCTTTCCAGGCCCAAACCAGTTGCATTAGAGAGAAACAAGCAATAACCCTGAAAAATTAAATCCAGATCCAGTTTAAAATGGAGAGAATCGTATACTGCCAGGATAACATTTACACAGATGATTTAAAAGCTGCCAAGGCAGAAAACATTAGCAAAGGTGCAAAAGCTTAGTTTTGGACCTGTTTCAAGTCAAGGTCCCATCTTTGTCCTGGAAATGCTTTCTCACACAAAGGCCTATTTCACTAAGTTTGCAGACTTCATTGCAGTATACCAGCGCTCTTTGGCTGTCTTCTTCTATGGGAACAAGTGCTAGGGGGTGGAAGGACTGTTACTTACCTGATTTAGGGAAGCAAAAAAAGATGGGAAAGAGTGTTTAGCCCTGTAATGAGAAGTTAATGATATTAAGATGATGGCAAGCTCTCTTGCTCCAGTAAGAGCTTTTTTTCTCAAACGTATCCCTGCTATCTGGAGACAATACCTGAAGAATTTCAGGGTGAGGCTGGATCAGGACCTGGGCGATCTGATCTAGCTGTGGATGTCCCTGTTTATTGCAGGGTGGTTGGACTGGATAACCTTTAAAGAGCCCTTCCAACTCTACAGGTTCCATGATTTTGTCTCCAGAAAGCAGTCACAGTGGCTTCCAGTCAGATTCTAAACTGAGTGGGCAGGAGGAGTGCTAGTCAAATGTTTGGTTAAAATGGATTTCTAGAGATCGGAGTGGCTATGCCACATTTCAAGCAGCTCAGAAGTTAAGCAAAGATAAATGGGATCTTTTAACAAAATACGTTTTTGGAGCAAGACAGCAAAGAGAATGCACAGTATCAGACTAAATTTTTGGTCTTTCTTTCATAAACTTCCTCAGTAAACACCAAGTTAAATATTAAATCCATTACTTATGTAGTGGTTTACCTTGAATTTCAATAGAAAGATTTCTGAAACACTCCTGCAACTAAATGTTCAGGCATTTCTTCCAGGTTTTTGTATTGAGAAGACAAAACCATCTTCTTTCAGGAAGCAAGAGAAAATGCAGAATTGCGTAAACTTCTTCCTTCTAGCCTCATATACTTTCTACTATACTATAGAGTCTTGAAGGATAGTTGCATGTGTTTGTGAATACTCTAAGCACCCTTTTCAACCGTAACCAATGCCAAGGCACCGCAGTTCCTGGAGACTTATGCAAGGCCAAATACATGAGATGAAATTAGATGAAAGCTCTTAAGTGTCTATGACCTTTGAAAATAGCATATGTAAGCCCAGGTCAACCATGAAAGGTCTGTGAAGACTCTGTATAGGGTTTAGCTCCAGAATAACAGAATATGTAGGCTCAGTAACTGCCCTGCTGACTCTGCTTCATTGCTCCATTTTGACTAGATCTCTGCTATACAAGGAAAAAAATTAGTCTTTGGCATTTTTTGTTGCCAGCTTGACCCCATCCTTGTATAATGAAAGGTTTTCATCTGCTGAGCTAAAGCAGCATCTGAAGCCAGTAAGGCCCAAGGCCACTCCAGAGATGGGTGGCCTAAGCCCTTTAAAACCTCCAAATCAAATGTGCCTCTACCTGGTCTACCTGCTGGCATTTCCAAATCATATGCCATGAAAAGAAAGATAACATCTCTGTTATTTGTAACCAGACACTCATATTGAAGTGTTCTTCTGGTCACAGAATAATTCTCATCAAGGTTAGCAGGAAGAGAGTGATAAACTGGGAATGGCCTGCCTTGGGTGTAGTTCACCGAGTGGGAGAAAAAATAAAAACTACAGCTGACAATCCCATAAATCTCAACTTTTGGACTTCTTTTGGTTTTGTTTTTTTTTTAAGGAGCAGAAGGAACTAATGGCACTTTTTAGATCCTAGAAACACTCAGCTTGAATAGCAAATCCATACCATGTTTTGAAAGCATGCTGTTCTTAATAGATTACCTATAGCCCATTTTCTTTTTTGGAAAACATACCTTCACTCTTTGCCCCTCCACCCCCTCCTCCTTGCTCAGAAAATGCCTGAGCAATCAGACTCCCCTGATCATCCTGTCTACTGACCTTCATGACTTTGGGGATAATTTGTAGATCTCAGTGTTGTATCTCTTGCAAGGAAAAGAAGAGTTAAACCATTTATTCTAGGATTTACTCCAGGAAGATCATGAAGCTGCTAATTAATTTGTCTGGTTAGTAACTTCTGATAACCACCTCAACGAAGCCTACCAGTACCTAGTAGACTTTAAGTCTCTGCAGATTTCTTCAGCTTGCAGAAGTATTTTTCTGCTTTTTTTTCCTAGCATTACTGAGGAACTTTGCAAAACCCTCCAAAGCCTAAAGTTAGCAGCAACCTTTAATACCAGCTTCTGAATTTTTCTAGTGATTTAATAGTCTGTCTTATTTTCCATAGTCCAATATGCCTACCCTTGTTTAAGCTCAACTGCAGTAGCTGTGATTAAATGTTATCCCATTTTCATTCATTTAATGATGCTCAGAAAAAGTTTATAAGAATTTTTAAAAAAGCTTGAGCTCTAAGGCAGGTGATTTTGTTTTGTTTCCTAAAGGATGGGGAACCTTAAGCTGTAGAACCCAAAAACTGTAAAAATCAAATCATATAACTTTCTTAGATCAACTTTAGTGCATAACCCTAGTGGTGGTCCCTCTGCTTCCCTTTGTGATTTTGCTGTGGTTCTTGTATTGCCTGCCTTGCACTAAAGGTGCTTGTGCAATGTGTCATTGCATGTCAGTGTTAAGTCCCATTGTAGCAGATAGAGATGATGTTCACAGTGGGTCTGAAACGCTTCTGGCCTAAATAGAAATAAAGATAACTACAGCAGCTGAGAGGTATGCCCACAGGATGTTGTTAGGATATATGTTTCTCTTTTTTCAGTTCGTTTTTTCTCCACAAAACAGAGAAGATGTTTTTCTTCTGGATGCCTGCACCTCTGTCTGAAATTTTGGGGTTGATGGTGGATTCACCAGACCACTGGATTTGTTTGTCTGTAACAGATTAATCCACAGGACGATGAATGCTGAAAAGATGCCTCAGCAGGTGGCTTGCTCCCTGGCATCTCCTCCTTCACAGGCTGAGGAGAACCTTTCCAAAAGTTGCCTTTCATTTCATGGAAGTCAGTGCAAAACATAATACTGCACATCATGATATTTTTCATATGGAGATTTTAATGGATGAAGCTCTACTTTAGGCAGTGAGTGAGTGCTGGCTGCATTATGCTAAAAAGCATATGCCTTTTCCAGTTTGTCATGCAGCAGTTTCCAAAACGGATACAAGGAAAGCCTTCTCTTTGTGACATGGCAGCAACCAATGGCTGGCTTCTGCAGCATGGAACTCAACTCAACCCAACCTATTGGAGCATGTGGTGTTTGTAACCCTGTTAAGCTCTACCAACAGTTTTCCACATCTGCTGCTACTGACTTGCAGCACTGCAGCTCACAAGCCCTATAAATACCTGATATCATAACACCAAAACATACTTAATTTCTATTTTGAATGTGCTTTAAACTTCTCAAGTGCCTTAAGGGGCACTTAACAATTATGTGCTACTGAAATCAGTCCTAGAGAAAACAAGCATGTATATGTTGCTTTGGGTAGTGTGAGATGTAATAACAAAATAGGGTGCAAATCCCTCATCCTACTGCTTTTAAGTTTAAACTTCCTCAATTAACTCCTTCAGAATCACTCCAAGTGATTTTGTCAGCCCTGTCCCCTGAAGATGTCCAGCAACAGTCAGCTATTCCTCTGGGTTTATTCAAGAACCTGAATCTCTGGAGTTAAAGAAACCTCTTAGAAAACCCTCTTGCATTTTTTTGTCTTTCTGCTTTTTTTTTTTTTCCTTAAATCAGCTCCTCAGAGGATTTCAGACATCAAGTTCAGTAACTGCTTCCAAAACATCCCAAACACACAATTAGAAAAGAAAATACTGTTTGTAATAAAAAATATATTTTATTTGGTGTAGTGTTTCCATGCAAGATAATTGCATTTCAGTACCAACAGAAAATAAGACTAGCAGAGTCATTTATTTATGTCAAAAAAAAATTATCCTTCTTAATAAAAGTGACTTGTTATGGCTTTTTGATCCTCTGTACTACGATTATAACTTATTTTCAAAGCCCTAGTCAAAGTGGCACTCTGATATTTGTTGTATTTTGCTAAAAACATCATGTAGATACCTAAGAGAGAGCTCGAAATTATTATAAGCCAAATTTAATAAATGAGGTAGTTCATCTGGTTAGGCAGAAACACAGATTTGTGTCTCCTCATCCAGAACATCCAGCCCCGAGATGTGCACTGCAGGCAGAGGTCTGCTGCCTGCAGCACACCCACAGAGCAGCATCACATCCTCTGGCTGTGTGCAGCAGGGGACCTTGCTGGCAGGACGCTCAGCTCCCTGCTTCCTGATGCAGCTCTGGAGCATTCCTCTCTATCACCCATCAGGAGCGACAGCAGGTCCTGCCCTTTCAGGCTTCACAGCAGTTTAAGGCAGAAGAGCACTTTTAATTACTGAGAGGATCAGGCTGATCTTGGAGCAATCTGAGTTGGATGACAGCTGTCACGATCCTGAGGATTTATAACTACCTGAATATAAAGTCTGTATTTTTTTCTGTGCCCCTACTACCGTAGTGCATGAAAACTTCCCTTCATATATACCAAAAAACATTCATTTCTTCTTAAGTTGCCAACCAGCAGCTCAGAGATTCAATGCTCACATTACTAACAGTTAATTTAAAACCCTATAAAACCAACTGTCTCAGCATCCCACTACAAAATCTGAAGTTGCAATTAAAATTTCCATTTTAAACCTGTACCTGATTAGCCAATGAAAGTTACTCAGCTAAAAAAAAATCTCAGCAAGCAGTCGGCAAAACAACTTTCCACCAGGCACCCCATCATGAAAGGTGCTTATTGTGATAATCCCACACTAAAATCAGTCACTGTAGCCAGCACAGAATCCATTGTGCAATCCTTCATGTTATTTAAACAAAAATTCAAAGAGAAAAATCATTTGTAAAAGTGAATAAATATCCCAGGCACCCATGGCTTCATTTTCTCACGTTCTCAGAAACATT
This sequence comes from Odontophorus gujanensis, assembly GCA_013399175.1. Taxonomy (NCBI): domain Eukaryota; kingdom Metazoa; phylum Chordata; class Aves; order Galliformes; family Odontophoridae; genus Odontophorus; species Odontophorus gujanensis. Next base: position 22,778 of record VXAB01000296.1, read on the forward strand.
GATTGTCAGGAATGAGAAACGACGTTGTCATCTGTAGGCCTGTTTGGAAAAAAAGAAAAAAAATCAAAACACAGGTTCAAGCTATGCTGACAGACCATCTTATCAATTACTTGGGATACTTCTCAATGGAATAACTCCATCGTCAAGCAAGTCACAGGATATAAATAACTGAATTCAAGTTTCATGACTTGCAGCATTTAATAAAATCAAAATATTTTACCTGCATATTTTTATAAATCCAGTCTGTAAACACAGTCATATTTCCATAAACTCCAGGCCTATTGGGAGTGGCACAGCCAGTTCCCCAGCTGGTATCTCCAACCAACCACCACACCGAGTTTTTGTTTGTTACCAGAGGACCTCCACTGTCACCCTGCACAAAACATTGGCGCACTGTTAGTGACCGGCCATCAGTGAAGACACAACTCATTTCACTTCAGGAATACGAGTTGGGTTTCAAATGAAGGAGCCAAACAGTACTGCAAGAGAGCAACTAAAACAAAACACTAAGGCAATTACTGTATTAAATGATGACTATTCACCATAGGAATTAAAACTGTTTGCCCAAAGCACTAAATGAGACAGACTTCATTGACTTTCTTGTTCACAAGCATAATCTACACTATTGTAGTGATTACAAAGAGCATTTGTTCATTTTCAAGTACGAGATAACCAAACATCCTTGAAGCATTTAAAAAGGTCACCTCAGCCTCTCAGCATATTTGTCAAAACCTCAGCACTGGCCGCCATTCAGAGCGGGATACAAAAGCTCTCCCTTTTAAAGGATGTACCACAAAATGAACTAGAAGCCCAACTAAACACTTAATCATAAACATAAATATAAAATCAACTGTATCAGTTGGAAGTTAACAGATGATAAAATTCCTATTAATAAGAGCACAAAAAAACCCAATCAATCAGATCACTGCTAGGTGTTAATTAGGAATAATTACCTGACAAGAATCAATTCCTCCTCCTAAGTATCCAGCACAGACCATTGTAGGCAAAATCATGCCATCGTAGACACTGACAGAATTACATGTAGAACTTTCTATTAAGGGTACCATGACATAATTCAGGTCATTTGCTGTTTTACCTAAAATTGAAACATGTATGAAGACACACAAACACAAAGATTAGAATGAGCATCAGGTTACATTCCTATCACAAATTCCAGCAGCTGGCATTACTTAAGACAAAATAAACTTACAAGAAATTTAGGGACGAACATTTAAGACACATGGTCCATCACGCAAAAAATATCCTGACATTAAAACTCTTTTCCTAGAGGTTAGTTACTCTGCATTGCTGTCAGTGTACTGTAAATCATGATAATAGGGACCTGCCTACTGCAAGCCCAACCAACTATAGTAGGCAGTGTTATTAAAAGCACATGAGTAAACCAAGAAGTGAAAAAGTCCTCCTCAGTTTCATGGTCCAGCATTAGGGGGCAGTAAATCCCAAATTCAGGGTCCAGAATTAGCAGCAGCCCCATCCTTACCCCCAGACCTCAACCTTCATACAAAGATAGAATCGTTTGAGTTGGAAGGGCCCTTTAAACAGCATCAAGCCCAACCGCCCTGCAATGAACAGGGACACCCACAACTAGACCAGGTTGCTCAGCACCCCATCCAGCCTGACCTTGGATGTCTCCAGGGACAGGGCATCCACCACCTCTCTGGGCAACCTGTGCCAGTGCCCTACCACCCTTATAATGAAGAAGTTTATTTTACAATATCCAGTTTAAATCTCCCCTTTCAGTTTGAAACCCTTGTCCTGTTCCGACAGATGCCCCCCTTTTTTCTTATATCCCCCCCTTTAGATGCTGAAAGGCTGCTCTCAGGTCTCCCAGGAGCCTTCTCTTCTCCAGGCTGCACAGCCCCAGCTCTCTCAGCTTTCTTATACGGAAAGAAACCTTGCCTCCTTTTTCCTTCTCAATTCTGAAAAATCTATCTAGGCTGAAGAGGACTGGCTGCGTAGAAGACCTATGTGTGTCAAAGCCATGCTTACCTCCTTGGTACTCTGCTCCCCACCCAGATATCCAGCACCGCTGATTAGGCTGGAACATCATTCCTGGGTTAGGCAGACAAACTGGCCGCACAGTATCTACAAAACAAATACAGTGGCAGTCTAACCCCAGATGTCCAGGCATAATTCAAAACAAATGGATACGATGTTACTCAGCATGACCAGCATTTGCTTTAAATACATACACACTGTGCTTTTTTCTCTGTGTACTACCCTGTTTGCAGATAAGCAATACTGTACAACACAGGCAGCAGCAAAAAAACAAGCAGTTGCTCTTTCCTAGAGGGTTACTGCATTCTCACTCAAAGTGAGGAAGGAGCACAGTTAATGGTTCTAGCTGGATTCAACTGGCAACCTGACTACTTACAGCAATTAACACCAGCTTCTGTGATCAGTGAACAAGGGCAAAGAAGAGAGAAAACTCTTGCAACAACTAGCTTCACCCTGTTTGCAAAACCCCGCTGAAAATAATCACTGATTCAAGTAGGATTCAACGCTTGTATACAAGAAGGGTGAAATAACTGCAGACAAGCATTCTAACAAGCAGACAACCTCCTGACACTCAGCAGCAGAAGAGTTCCTCCAGATTAGCTCTAGTAGTGTTAAGCTGATGCACTGAAATACAAGACCTGTAAGTATGGCCCCTATACTCACACAGAACCTATACATATGAAGTACTTTAACGTTTTATATCTTAGTTTCTACTGCTTGCTGACGAAGAAGCATGCCTGCTTTTAAGAAAATCCCTTTTCAGTTTTATGTAGTAAAAAACTGTTAGCAATCTGACAACTTGAGGAATCACAGAACAGCTTGTGTCGGAAGGAACCTAAAAGCCCACCAGCCCCAACCCACTGCAGTGGGCAGGGCTGCTCCCACCAGCTCAGGCTGCCCAGAGCCCCATCAAACCTGGCCTTGAGTGCTTCCAGGGATAAGGAACCACAGCTTGTCAGGGCAGCCTGTACCAGTGCATCTCCACCCTCTGGACAAAGAATTTCCTCCTAGCATCTAACCTATATCTCCCCTTCTAGTTTAAAGCAGGGAATCTGACCAGGAATTCCCTGGAACAGAGGTTTTTTTGGCTTTAGGGGGCTGGGGTTTTTTGGTTGGTTGGGCACATTAAGATGTCTTTACTCATATATTTTTGTCCTTCCCATGAGTAAGTACTTACAAGGATTTCTTGATCAACTTTAGAAATTTTAAGAGATGTGCTCACTGCCATCAGCTTTTTTTTTTCCTTAAGATGAGCAAAATACATACCAGTAAAATGCATTGGTGTCTCTAACTTCATAAGGGCAACATCATTGTCTTTAGAATCTGTATCATAATTTGGATGGGAAATTATTTGTTGCACTCTGTATCCAAGCCCCGAGAGCATCTGATTCTGGCTGAGGATCCCAGCATAAACGCTCCAGACAGACGGGTCAGAAAATTGTCTATGGAAAAAAAACAAAGGTTAGAAGGTCTGCTTCCCTGGAAGAGAAACTCAGCTTACAACCTTCAAAGAATTCTCTTCACTATCCATGACCAATAGCGCATGTGTATCTGACCGCCACTTCTGAAAGCAAAAGCAAACAGTAACTCATGCCTTCTTTACTTCTGGCCAGCCTCCCTTCATCAGCTAGCTTTAGTAGCATGACCTTTATTGATGTTATTGCAAACATATTAACACATCCAATAAAACAAGGGGAGATACCTGTTCAAATACCTGCATCCCATACACATCAAAAGTTTTAAAATGGACAAATAGTACAAAAGAGAAAACAAAAACTGATGACAAGGCTTTTTTACTTTAGGTTTGGTCCTGAAAGACAAGGTACAGGCCATCTAACTTCAGGAGAGCTTGACTATAGTTTCCTAAGTATATAAAATTATTTCAAGTAAGTTAAAGTATCACTGTCTATCTCCTTAGTCACTCAGCACAGCATATTATAGTCTGAGACTGGAACACTGAAGCCTCTTTATTGATTTCAGCAACTGAGGGATCAAGGTGTTATTTCTGGAGTCTCACATGTCAGTGTTATCACTCGTGTGCTACCCAAAGCATGGAAGTGCAGCTGAAAGCAGAATTAGTAAAGACATAATCTAGTGAAGGAATTTCATTATCTTGAAAATGCTAGGAGGCTGGTTGGTTGGTTTTTGTTGTTTTGGTTCTTAACATTAAGCATACTCACTAGATGTAATTTAAGCAGCCTCTGTGCTCCAGAATAATTTCCATGTACTTGGTAGAGGACTTTCTACACACATTAAAAACCCTCTCCACTAGAATTGAAAACCACTTTGCAAAAAAAAAGAAAACAAATTTAATCTGAATCTTAAGATGCACCTACACCTTGGCCACCACTCCTAAAATTCACACTGGAACTCACACTAGAAAACAAAGAAGGGATAAGATCTTCATATAAAACTAAACGCTCACATTCCTTTCTCAAGGTTAAGGACAAAGTTATTTTCCCTTGGCCGAGCCTCAAACCGTGGTTCAACCAACCATTAAAATGCCTTTGCTTACTGGGTTTTCCCTCCAATAAAAGCGGCTACCTTTAAACATAAACACACTAAACTGTCCTTTGAGTTTCTGCTTTCATGTTAAAAATTGACAAAATACCAGCCTTCTTTCTCGTCGATGCCTACATAAAGTGTTCCCTGGATAGGTGTAAATCTATGGTTAATACTGGCTTGGGCTTTACTACCCTGCAGCATGAAGATAAGAGGAAATAAAGGCACTCACCCCTCCACGCAGTGGGCTGCTGTCACCAGCCAGTCACGGGTGATGATGGAGCCTCCGCAGATGTGGGTGCCCTGCACATGGAGGCTAACCTGCCACGGCCACTGCCCCAGCGTCGCCATGCTGCCACCCACGATCCTGCTCATGATGGTTGTGCTTATAGTGGGCACACCGCACTCTAAGGTGTTAGGCATACACAGACATGCATTAGAGAGAGCTGTTCTCTGAGGCTGTTTCTTCACTAAAGCTCAATCGAAAGGGAGCACAGACCACATCCACTGCACTGCTGCTGGTTGATGCCACAGCCCAGCCATTGCTCTATAGTGCTCAGACTCACAGGGACAGGGTAAACCAAGCCTCCTGCAGCACAGGAGCCCTTCACATCACCCTCCCTTGTTGGTAGCTGTGGCGCACAGTTCATCACTTCAGAAGTGAACAGAAAGAGGGTGGTTTGTTACACTTCTGAACGCTGGCCTTTGAGTGCCTTTGTTAAAGCACACAAACACACAACACTGTGCAATAAGATGGTAACAACCCAGAGGTCACCTCACTATGGTGAGACACAGTGATGACCACCTGATGGCCACGTCAGTGCACTGAAGACTTCCCTCCACAGATGCATAGCAATGACTATGCAACTTGCCATGGGGCAAGTTGTTTAAGGGAACTTGTAGCAATAAAGACAGAGCAACCGGGGACCTAACATCCCCCTTGTCTTCTCTTCCATCCCGCTCCTTAAAGTTTGAAACTCGAGTACAGGATTTAATCATGGTTCCCATCAAACAATCATTCATGCAGATACAAAAGGATTTACAGACAGAGAGCTCCAAGGCAACAGTAAGTCTGAGAAACACACACCTACCTATGCAGCGCAGAGAAACCACACTTCCTGATTCACAGTAATCGCTGTAATAGAAATAGAAAAGAGTGAACAGGCTTTAGGATGCCCAGTGAAGCAGATGGTGGGCAGAGCTCACCCTCCAGCTGCTTCCTACCCATTCCAGCTACCTACCCACTTCATTCTCATCTTCCTGCTGAGGCTTCCCTCCTTTCTTCACCCCCTCCAGCTACCCTACCAACACCCACCTGGCCTTCACCATTTCTTGCATCCACCAAAACTGTCACATGGAAGACTGCAGACCACAGTACAGCCAGGCAGCACAAAAGGCTTGTAAGCTTATTGAAGAGCAAGATAAAGAACAGCAAAAGAGAAAGGTGAGTTGACTTATGAAACAGTCACAGAAGAACTTGAACAACAAGGAAGCAAGTACCTTTTCAGGTACAGCAAACTACAGGTTTGGGAATAAGAGGCTTCAGACCTGTTTAATGCAACTTTGACATGTCAACCTGCCAAAGAGGAACAGCATGGGGCATCTACTCTTTTAAAAGAAGAGTGGAAGGATGGAAAAGTGACAGCTGTGTTTTTAAACACAGAGAACAGCAGCAGCTGCAAGCAGATTAAAAACAAGGTCTCTTTCCTTTTACTGTTCGGCAGGCTACATCTCCTTCAACAGACAAAAAGACACCTGATAAAAGGATATTAGTTTGTATTAAGCAAAGATACCTGTTTTGCAGCCTTTTGTACAAGTCTGTATTCCCCACACTTGTGTTAAGCTTCATAAAGGTTTTAAAGGTGACTTCAGCTGCTACTCCTTGACTAAAGTAGTAAGTATCTCTGTGAAACAGAAAGACTGTACTAAGAAAACCAGCAGTTTTGGTTTTCAAACAAGTGACAAGAAACTGTGCCAAGCCAGAGCTTCTGACATGAACAACACTAAAATATACACATAAATATATTTTTTAATTAGGAACAAAAAGATCCCAATGGTACAGCACCAGTGACTGATTCTTAAAGAAATCTTTCAAGTTCCATTTCTCATCAGTTAGTAGATTAAAATAATATTTTTATCTAATATGTGTGCATGGTAGCAATCTTCAGCCTCATGAAAAAGGGCACAATGAAGAGATGCCTTTGCTAGTATAGATACACAACAAAGATCAAGTCTAGTGAGTTCTAGCATCCACATTTCTATGGGACAGCTGCAAAGGTACAAAATGCTTCAGTTCTGCACGGTTTCCCTGCTGAGGAGCAGCCTTGCAACACGGCTGCTGGGTTGACTTACTGACTGAGAACTACTTTGGCCACTGATGGTTCAGAGTCCTTAATTCCAAGTGCTGCAGGCAACCTGTGCACATGCAAGATCTGCCTGGGCAATTAATTGCCCGCATTACCCCATGCACACTGGAAGACAGCATTTGCCAACCCCATCAGAGACAGGCAACAAAGTATTTCAACTAACAAAGAATTTATGCTACAGCATTATGCATGGAGAACATGGACAGCATTCTTGTCACAAATACCTGTTATTTGCATGTTCAGGAGATCAAGGCTTTCTATGTAATACTGGTGACAAATTAAGCCAGACTGGGTATTACTGGGCAACTCTAACAAACTGGTACTGGGCAGTGAGCTTTGGAGGATCGCTGTGGGTGAATGTTTAGATACAGGTGACCCCACTGAGTAACTACTGCATGCTCGCCAGACACACACTACCTGCCAGAGCAACCTTTTATTTTGATTGTGCAACACCTACCATTGTTAAATTAGATCCACTTGGGTTCACCAAAGCCAGATCCCTAACTGCTCTTTGTTTCTGATACACATTCTTAAAAACTGCAAGATGGAAACATTAACCTTCCTATGTATTTGCAAAGACTGACAAAAGATAAACTTACACACTGTAGCCCATGTCTTTACATGCAATCTTTCCAAAATCATCAGTCCAGTCATCTTGACAAACAGGGTACCAGGTTTGGCTGACAGGCGAATAAACTTCGAGGATGAAATTTGGTCCATAAAGTCTAACTGCCAGAAAAGGAAGAAAAGAACAAATCCCAAAAATGTAAGAACACCACACACACTATGCCACTGCTCTGTTTAAAGCTTTTGCTACCCATGGTACTTGTTTGTACAAACTGATGCTAATGTAAGGCTGCCATCTGTTCAAATTCTGTGTAAATATCAAGAAGACAGAAATATTATAAAGACTTAGTTCCTTTGCGTAAGGCAATTTATAAAGGCTAGAAATTTAAAAGGCAGGTGTGCAATATAGTGTTCATCATTTCAGTTTTTATTCTCAAAACCCTTTCATATTCTAACACTGCAGAAGATTGCAATACCCAATTTTTTCCATCTTTTACCTACACTACCACATATTACTTGTAAATAAAAAAAATAGATTATGTCAGATTGTATATGTTATATCTTATTATGCCAAATTTCTTCAGACAAGCATTGTAGAGCAAGAACATAATAAGGAGCAATCTTGTATGCCTTGCTGTGTATTTAGCTGCTAAAGATTTTAATGCAATAGTTAAGTAAAAGAGCAGACTGAACAAGCTTCTCCAAAAACTCATTATTCAACTGAATGGAGAAGAACAGCTGTTAGAGTACATGCCAGTAAAAGCTAATGCTGCATGAAGCACGTACAGAATAGGAGTTCACAAACAGAGCATGAGCACAATGCAGGTGCTAGCATCAAAATGCCACACCTTTGGAATGCACAAATAGATGACATTTCCACCTTATAATTCCAGCACTCCGCCACAGCTTTTCTTTCAACTCTTGAGTTAAAAAAGCACTAATCAGACCAAGGTTTCTGACACGAAGCAGATATGAAGCTGAAAATAAGTACTGGGAGAACAACAAACATGAAATAATATGTGAAAAAGCATGTACACTATCACTTGAAGCTCTACAAGAACGGTTCATTCCAGAACCATTATCATACTCAGGATTGCACAAACCAAATTCAAATTACAAGAAAATTGTTTTATAAAATACTAAAACTCAAGCGAACTCAACTCTGAGTCAGTCACTTTGTTTCAGCTTTTTAATCAACTGGAAACTGACTGAAGATCTGGATATAGGATTTGATGTATTCAAACATCCCAAACCATTTTAGAGATATGGCTGAGCCTAAGTTGACCCTATGGTAATTTGACAAGCTTTAGACAAGGAAATTTCATAGAATCGCTCAAGTTGATAAAGTTGATAAAGACCTTCAAGATCATCAAATGACCACAACCGAACAATCTTACCCTAACAACCCACTGCTAAATCATGTCCCTCAGCACCACATCCAGTTTTTAAACACATTCAGGGATGGTGACTCAATCACCTCCCTGGGGAACCTATTCCAGTGCTAAACAATCCCTTCTATAAAGAAGTTTTTCTGTAAATTTTGCCCAAGAACTCTTGTTGGGGCTGGAAGTCCTCTGCCTCTACTGCTGGTACTCACCACATCGATTTTCATCCTCCTCATCTGGGCAGTCAGCCACACCATCACACCACTGGGAGGGAGAAATGCACACTCCTGAAGATCTGCACTCTATTAAGGACCCAAGACAACGATTCTCGACTGCAAGGGGAGAGCAATGGAGTCATTAGACTGAACATCAGCTTTAGCCTCAAACAATCACTGCCAACTCTCACCTTAAGGAGCACGTCAGTTTGACAGAGCAAAGCACCAGCAAACTCTTAAACTCAGAGATGGGAGGAAACCTTGCCTGACACAATCAAAGATAATTTTGTCCATTGCCTCCCCCAAATAATAAGCACCACTAAGTTTTCTAAAAGGAGTCAGCCTCACATCAACAAAGCAGAGAATAAACTAATCACACCTTGTTGTTTTCAGCCCTTCTTAAAAGAAGACCACGTTCACCCTGTATAAATAAGTGTGTAAAAAATAATAATAATAATAATAAGCTACTACCCTCTCTCTTCCTTTCCCAGACAGAACAGAGAGGTTCCCAACAACATAGTAAACTGTTGTTTAATTTTCTTTGAAAAGTTATTCAATTGAAAGGGAAATCAATTTATCACAAAATGGACTTGTTCTAAGCTGAACATAACTGCTGTAGCCCGGCTTCAGAGCTCAGTCATTCCGGTTAGAGATGACGTCCAAGTGTAACATGTCACCAGTATTCCAGCTTGTGGTGGTCACTTGGACTGGGCTCACATAACTTTAACACATTTGCATGAAAAGCCACACAAAAGCAAGTAAATATATGTTAATTAGTTCAGCTGTAAGTTCTGTCCCGTATTACCAAAGTAGACTACATCTTTATCATTTACCTTAACTCTGGCAGTTAAGGCATATGAATTTACTTAATCTCCTTTCTTCCCTTGAAGCTAAGCCAAGATAGAACTTAGAATACAGTTTCATTTCAGCATTAATATACAGTAGTAATTGCCCTAATCAACCAGTTGTCCAGAGTCACATGCCAGCTATCCACCAAAACACAAACGCTTTTAATACGCCAAGCTACTCTGTAGTAGCTCCACTAAAACGTAGAGTTGTACTGCACCAGCTTTTCCCAGACAGACCGTAGCTTTCCAGAAAAGCCAACTGCTCCAGAGGAGTAAAAAAGTAGATGTTAGAAATCTATTCACTTGACAAAATGAAAGGAAAGCAACAGTAGTGCTATCAAAAACAGAAAGAACAACACTCCATAGTTGACGCTTTATTTTAAAAGCCACATTGATTTACTTCTTATGGAATAGGTAACGAAGACTTCCTTGCTCTTAATTCATCATAAAATGAAAGAATCTGTATTTCTAACTTGAAAAGTTTACTATGCCTTTTCTTTCAGAACAACAACAACAAAAATAATAATTCTTACCAAAATACCAGATGAGGAAAGCAGCAATTGCACAAACGATGACTAATAAAACGGCTGATACAATGATTATGATTTTCTTTCTACCTGAAATGAAAGTATGGACAAAAATGAGAAACTAGGTTCACAAAAAACATAATTTCCAGCATGGTCACAAGCACTACGTGTATTTCCCTGAATTTAAAAATTGGTGGTGTTTGCTCTTCAAACGTTTCTCCATTATATCACCTTTCCTCCAAACAGTTCAGGTTCCTGTTACAAGGGCACCCCAGCCAGCCATCACTTCCTCATTCACCGAGAGGAAGCAACCCTCATAAATTCCCTCAATACAGGAATCTGAAGGAAAGACTACCTTTATTTTGTATTTTACTCTGGAAGACATTAAGACTAACATTGGAAGAAATGCCAACAAATCTTACTTGATGAACACATCCTGCTGGATGAACTGGATGAAGGTGCTACTGGACTACTTGACTGATGGGTTGAAACTCTTGGGATATAGGTTGGCACTGATGGAACATTTGTAGAGAAGTACTGTGGATATGGGTTAGCACCTACTTGTGGCCTGGCAGAATAAAAGTTTTCTGTCTGGAAACCATGATTTTCATAGTATGGCGGTGGACTCTAAATGATACCGGAAAAGAAGGAAAAAAAAAAAAAGGCAAGACTGCAATTAGAACAAAGTAAATCTGAGATGTCACCTTCATGCAGAACTCTATTAAGTAATTCTGCTAAAGGAGCAGTCCACCACACCAATTTATGTGGAGAAAGTGATTTACATCACTGGCTAATACCTCATACGCTGAATAATAAAGATAGCAACAGAGTGATACCTGAAGGCATGTCAAGAAAATCTGTTTTCTGATCAAAAATAATTCAACATAAAAGGATCCTTATACCCAGACTACCAGATAGCTGCACTAGTCATCTCACTGGAACATCAGTTCAAATATGCAGCAGGGTTCAGGCAATACCACCATCCAAAGAAATGCTGACAACTGACAGCCTTTATGTACTCAGTTGTCCAGGTTTAGGAAAAAGGTTTACTTGTCATTTTGTCCTATAGAAACGTAAGGAGCACCTAAGCAATTTCCAGAACACCCTGGCCTAAAACAGGTTGCATAATACTTATTCTTCAAGAGACTTATGAATTGGAAGCCTTTCCAATCTCCCTCAAACATGAGATTTAAAAGCAAAAACCTCGTCCCAGCAATATCTGAGCACCTGAAATGCTAATTAAATCAAACCTCTTATACCTGTCTCACAGCTTATCTTTCCCATTACTCAGAAAGTACGAGAATTCCTTACATCCACCTCTTTAAAGATTTATTAACCAGCACATCCCTCAGTATTCTGATAGTAGTAAACAAATGCAACCTCATAAAAACAAAAACTCAGAAAGGAGTATTTTGTTCACTTACTACAGTAGAGGTCATCTTTCCTTTGTCAGCAGTACTGAAACAATTCAAGTGTTTGGACGTAAAGCCTGAACCTACAAAAAACAGGAAACGACCATACATAACCAAAAGCTTTGTCCACCTCTCTCATCAGTTATTTCTTTAGAAAAATGCCAAATTAAGGGAAAAAAATATATGGAAGCCTTTCAAGAGAGAGACCATAAATGAAGGTACAGCCTGAAACGGGATCTCAACAGCCTCTCAATGCAACCCCAACAGTCATACAATGGCAATCCTTCAACCACAACAGCACCACAGAAACCCAGAGGATGGTGGTGGTGCTCACTCCTGCTCCAGGAGGAGCGCCCAGCATCCTGGCAGCCTCCCACCTGCTGCCAGCAGCTGGCTGCTCCTCCTGCCCCTCTCGGCACTTACTCATGTCTCACCAAAACTTCTGAGGCGGAAACAAGAATGCAAACAAAGCAGCAGGAAATACAAATTCAGTCAACTCATTTAATAATGCTACACCCAGTAGCCCTGCAAACTATGTCGTTTTCACTGTCCCACGTTGTAAAAAGTTTTCTTCTTGGTTGTGTGTTGCGGCCACTGCACCAAAAGTGGGGAAAGAAGCATGGCAGGGAAACAGCACACCAAACCAAAGCAAATGTTAGAGCTGCATCCAATGTTCCAAGCATAAAGCAGTTTATTTTTAAGTTAAACATTAACACTAGATAAAACCAGCGATTAACAGATACACAAGCAACACAAAATGTTTGCTGCCAGAATTCTAACACAGGCGGTTACACACCACCACAAGCAATCATTTTAATAATGAATTAAATATACAGAGACTTCTCACCATGTTACTCTATATGAGGAAAAACACAAAGTGGCTCAGTCACACGCTGAGCAATGCAGTTTGCCAGCTTTCCAGAGCAACCCCTGCACATGGACACAGAGCCATGGCCCCTGTTGAAGGCCACTGTGGCAGACAGCAGTTGCATAAAGACACAGCATAACTCAGCCTGAAGCAGAAAGTTCTTCTAGAGCCCATACCTAGATCACCTTACACAGAACCGAACCACAAATGTCTCTGAAGTAGATTTCAAGAGCAGCTTAGCACCAAAGAGCACGCCAAAAATTCATGACAGCTTAGATCAGCTGATCATGATATTCACCTATCAGCACAATAAAAAGGAATAAATAGAATAACACTCTGTTGAACTCGTCTGCATGGCAGACAAAAGAAAACAAGTCTTATTCCTACTTACAGTAAGTAGCTCATCAAGACTGGTGACTAAGTCTGCATGGCTTCTGTTTTATGTTGCATCCATTGTCGGTCACTTCTTCATAGCTGAGTTGGGTAAACTCAGTTCTGCTCAGACTTACAGGACAAGTAACACCTTGCAGGAAGATACTGCTGTTCCTTGTTCTCTGAAAAAGGAGAGGGGAAGAAAAGGCACAGAAGTTTAGTGATAACAGACAGAAGAGAACATTATGTGATCTTGAGGTAAGCCAACAGGAATCACAAATAAAAAAACCCTCCAAATATTTTCTACAGTACAATTTAAAATTCTTTGCAAGTCGACAGGTGACAGGCTTCCTCACTTTTTTTTTTTTAAATAACTAAGCAACAGATTTTTTTCTTCACTTCAACTACCTGGCCCAATTCAATTCTTGTTAATCTAGTTCCCATGCAACAGATTAATAACAGATTTTCTATTATCACACTACAAAACACAGGCAAGACAAGACATAGACATATACATATTTTCATGACGTTATTTTCCAGGATGTTAAAAAGAGATTTAAGTGTAAACAATGGACTCTTAGATTGTACATGCTTCAAAGGCAAAAAAAACCAAAAAGCAAAAAAAAAAAACAACCTGATGGATAACATCCAGAAACTATACAATCTAGTCTTTTTAAACATGGACCACTGAGGCACTTCTGTACGTTTTACAAATAACCAAGGGTAATGCAGCAGATTCACATAGAAGGAAGCTGGGCCATGGAAAAACAAACTGAACTGTCAAACAGTCCTCATCCCAGCAATGACAGAGCTAGAAGGGATGGGTGTGTTATCTCAGTCCAGTACTTAAGTCTCATGTGTGATATTTAAATATTAAATATTCCACATTAAAAAAATGTGTTATAAACCCCTGCTGATGAGGTAAAGTTTAGGCAGAACACAGAACAATCCTTCCCCTTCCACTCACTCCTCCAAACATGTGACAAGCTATAATGGCATGTTACTGGGTACATCTGAAGAAACCTCAGAAGTCCTTCAAGGTAAGAGGGGACAAGGGAGTGTATGGGGACTTTCATGCAAGGAAACAGCGATGAAGCTCATCTCTGCAGCAGGCCTGACAGAACAAGAGACAGGCCATAGAGGGGCAAAGCCTTAAACAACAGACAGGGTCCAGTGAGGCAGAGCCTTGCAAGTCAACTTGCCATGCAACACCTTCCAACTTAGGAAAAAATATAGCCAAGGACTGAAAGGGAACTGTCATGCACATATAGTCGAGCCCCTGAATTTCAAAACCTCCAGCTTTGTTGAACAGAACGAGCATTTGGACATCTTTATCACAGAATTTCCAAGAAACAAGCTTGCTTTCCTTTCAGAACTCTTAGAAAGTAAAGAAACAATGCTATAATTTCTAATGATAGACAATGAAAGTGCAGAATGTATAGCCATCACTGACATAGTATACTGATGAATACGCTGAAATATGCTGCCTCACAGCAGGCAGCTACTACTCAAAACATCTTAGACTCTTTTCACTCATGCTTTAGGAGTGTTGTCATTATACCTCTGTCATGGGTCATTAGGGTACAAAATATATATACTGTTTTTTTGCAATAAAATGTCAGGATGGGAAAAAAAAAATTGAAAACATTAGATTCACCCAAGACAAATTAAATCCAGTAATTTTTTAGAAAAGTTTTTCAGTAAACTTCTGCAAACCAACTGTGTAAACGTAAACCAAAGTTACAATTGGATGGGTTCTTCATGCAAGAAATGAAAACATTACTTCCCTATCACTCATCACGTTCTAACTGTTAATTAGGAGCAGTACTTTTCAGAGGCGCAGAGCTCCATGAGCACTGCAAGCTACCTTACTTTCTGCAACCTCTCAAAGAGATAGCTGTAAGTTGTTTCCACGGTTGGACAAGTATGTCAATAGGACAGAATAATACCTTCAAGCATTGTAAAATAACACCATAAATCATAGAAGCATTAAGGTTGGGAAAGAATTCTAAAATCATCCAGTCCAATCCAGAAAACTGGTCACTGAAGCCAGAGATACATTGACAACAGTATAACTCCTACATTTCTGTATTATTTCACCACATGTTTTACGCCATTTCCTGAACAAGAAATGTTAATAGCTGTTTGCCTAACTCTATTAATATAGGTATCATCAACTGAAAAAAAAAAATGTATTAAAACAAGCAACAAAATGCAAAATTCATTCTTGATAGCTATAAATGCATAAAAGCAAATGCATGCAAACAAGGAAAAAGGGAGAAGAAAGAGCAAATAAAAATAAAATGCATAGAGAAAAGATCAGCTTCTAGAAGGAGGAAACATAACAGCATCCAAATGATCCATATAAAGCAGTGACTAACACTGATACCAAGTCATAAGCAAAAAACATTCACCCTCATTATCCAGGTAAAGAAATACAGCATACCCATTAAGGTGGCAATGGAGTAATAATCCCAGTGCAAAGCTCAACCTTAACCTAGAACAAGTCAACATGTTATGCCTTTTATTGACAACATTACAAAGAAAGCATACTGTTATGAGTTTATATCCAACCACTTTACGTCAGCCATGAAGTTTCGGTGGATACAGGAAGCCAACAGTAACAGTAAGGGGTAGGGAACAAACAAGCAAAGAGATGATTCCAAGTTTACTTACAAGATCTTCCCATACACTGTGCAGTTTCTACCCTTGCTTCCTGGACAAGGAAAAAGAAACATGGTCCCAGACACAGAGTCTGATTTTGAATGGTGCTATGTGGAGCACAGAGCTGGACTCAGTGATCCTTGTGGGTCCCTTCCAACGCAAGATATTCAGTGAGAACTGCATAAGACTATGCAAACATTTACGTGAAAAGTCACTTTGCCACAATAAAGCCTTGGCATTCCTACACTTCTTAAGAAATAACTTCGGAGCTATTCCAGATAAGCTCCTAAAAATATCATTAAGCCATGGAACTACTTATCAACAGGTGTTGCTAAAAAACATTACCTCTTGAAAAGCACTACCAGGAACTCAAAGTCCACAACACGGCAGTATTCCCAAGATCAGAAAACCAAGATTCATTCCTCTTCGTCAGAGCATAGTAGTCTCATTCTAAGCAGTTATGAGATGCTACACTCATACTGTGAGTGCCACCCTGAAAAAGTGCTATCATGAAACTCTGTTATAACCATCTGTGTATGTATAACAAGTTTATGTATAGGGAATAAAAAAAGGTAGGAGTGGTGGAGTGGGACAGGAAGCAGAAAAGTATTGTCTAACTGAGCAGCAGAAGAGTTATAATCCTATAAAAAGCTGTTTCCAAAAGGAGAGAGGACAAGAATCCAAATAATCAAATTTGCTGGGATGGTGGAGCAGAATTTATAGGTCAGGTACTAGCTGTAACTGAGATCAGTGCCCACAGGACCAGAACCTCATACGCATAAATCACTTCGTCACTGAAGGATGCAGTGACTATCAGCCTAGCATTTGGATGCATTCTTCCCCAGCACTACACTCCTGGTAGTCCTCCATAGAGGAACAAACAACCTCAACTTCGGGTAGCACAACGTACGTCTCAGTCTGCAGCAATGAGTCCTGGCTGACTCAGGGCTGGGGAGGCTTGCAAGAACACTTGTTTGCCATAAGTTGCAAACGAATGAGCTTGCAGACAGTTATCACTCAGCAGGAGATAGACACACTGCAGAAAAATAAACGAAGAGTAGCAAGATTAATAAAACTGACTTATTTAGTCATTTGCCCAGGTTAGCTACTTTCCTTCTGTGGACTCAGCTCCTGGGAAGCTATGAACCAAGGGGTCTGTGGCAGATGGCAGAATTGCAGGGCTTGGAAGAGACCACTGGAAATCAATGAGTCCAAACCCCTGCTAAAGCAGGCTCCCTACAGTAGGTTGCACAGAAAACTGTCCAAAGGGGTCTTGAATATCTCCAGAGAAGGAGTCTCCATGAGCTGTGTCACTCTCAGAGGAAGAAAAGCCAGCTCCTGCCAGGGAATTGGATTCACCCCAATGAAGCACTCGTTGCCACAGATTGCTTTCAGGATCCATGTGTCCACAACGTGGGATGAGCACTAACGCAGCCACAGCCGAGCAGCAGCACCTGAACCTTGCCCATTCCACTGACCAGTGCCCCAAACACTGTCTTTCTCACCCCTCGCGTTCTGCTACCTCGTTCGACTCAACCCAGCCCCAGGAGGCGAAGCCGCTTCCTTCGGCTCTATGTAATACGCTGAAGGCGTGAGTGTAACTTTACTCAGGGCAAACGGGGACACCCTGGACAAGGGCTTAGTGTGAGAGCAGTCCGTCAAGTTCACCGACCCACACTCGGCCCTGCAAATCTGCGGTGAAACCCGAGGTGCGGGGAGGTGCGAACTTCAATGGCACCGCCGGAAGGAGCGTGCAGGGGCGTGAGAGCAGCACTCCAAGTTCTGGCCTGGAAGCCGCAGTGATAGAGAATCACAGACTGGTTTGGGTTGGAAGGGACCTCAAAGCCCACGCACCCCAACCCGTGCCGTGGGCAGGGCTGCTCCCCAGCAGCTCAGGCTGCCCAGGGCCCCATCCAACCTGGCCTTGAGCGCCTCCAGGGATGGGGCACCACAGCTTCTCTGGGCAGCTGTGCCAGCGCATCGCTGCCCTCGGGGTAAGGCATTTCCCCCTAACATCTAAAGATATGATATGATTCCTGCAGGAAGGCACTCTTCCAACGGAGTCGCTTTCCTAAATTTGACTGGACAAACTACGACACCCGTAGCCAGAAATTGGCATTTTCACAAGAAACCGAAGAGCAGCAACACAGCGAAGAGGCCCCGGAACTTGACGCTGTTTCGGTTTATCCAGCGTAGGAGCGACAACGCGCTCCGACACCTCAGAACAGCCGTCTCATCCCGCAGCATCCTGCTTCACGGTACAGCCCTCCTCGGCAGAAGCCGCCGTTGCCCCTTCACCCCGGCCCCGCGAAGCCCCGGCACGACGGGGATGTCACGTCGGGCCCCTCCACACCCCAAAAGCCAAGCCCCGGCTGTAGCCCACGCGGACGGGGAGCCCCGCGCTTACCTGCAGCGCAGAGCAGACGCGGCGCGGCGGGCCGGCACCAGCGGACGGGAGAGGAGGAGCCAGGCGGCGAGGGAGCGGCCGAAAGGGGCCGGGCAGCAAATCCACCTGCGGGCACCTGCCCGGCCCCTCCTCTGGCTGGGCTGCGGGCCCCCAGCTTTCCTCCCGCCCCCTCTTCTTCCTCCTCCTCCCTCGCCCTTCCGCAAAACAAACGCGCCGCAGGGAAGCGAGCAACGAGAGCTGCCGGGCCTTCCCTGCAGGGGGTAGGTCGGGAGGTGATAACGAGTGCTCCTGTCATGCTCGGGCCGAAGAAATCGTTTCCTTTTTCCTTTGTAATAACTAAATAATAAAAGGGTGCTTTTAATGATGACTGGAATCTCAGTAGTCACGTTACTCTAGTGACTTGGCGTGACTTCCCTGGAAAGCAGATCTGCAAACGAATTGGGTTATTTCTGCCAAAACACCTCCACCACAAAATAAAAAATAAAAATAAAAAAATCACTTAGGTCCAAAAACCTCATAGTGTGACTGTGAAAGCCCATAGGTAAATGAAGAACTTTCGGTACAACACACTGCTGAAATACTGTAGTGGGCCTGGAGGTGGTGGGTTGGCGGCTGGACCTGTTGATCTTCGAGGTCTTTTTCAACCTTAATGATTCTATGATCTTTAAGTTTTGCTAAGGCTTTCCAGCTGTGCCTTTCTGTTGTGCTATTTTTGCTCATGCTCTCCTAAAGAAAGCCAGTGGGGCTTGGTAATTTTCCAATGTGGAATCAGTTGCAGGAACTAGTCCTCTACTTTCACCTGAAGCAAAGCATAGGTAGGGCTGTCACATGTCACATCCACAGCAGTTCTCTAAAGCTTACACCTGCGTGGCACACTCTTGTCTTTAATCTACAGTAACTCTTCCAATGACCCTCAGAGCTTAGAAGAACTTTAGTTTCATGGTAGAACAAGGGGGAATGGCTTTAAACTAAAAAGGAGAGATTTAGATTAGTGGTTAGAGGGAAATTCTTGACCCAGAGGGCAGCGATGCGCTGGCACAGCTGCCCAGAGAAGGTGTGGTGCCCCATCTCTCAAGGTGCTCAAGGCCGGGTTGGATGGGGTCCTGGACAGCCTGAGCTGCTGGGGGGCAGCCCTGCCCACATCTGGGTGGGCTTTGAGCTTCCTTTCCAGCCCAAACCATTCTGTGATTCTATGATCTCCCTTTGGATTTGTCCAAACACCCTGCACAATGGCTGCAGGCATGGTGAAAGGGAGATGTAAAACATAAGTGCTGGTTTCTCTGTGAGTTGATGGTGTCCACTTCTATATGTACTTCGATTATATCAATTGAGTGGAAGGACAGGGTAGCAGGGAACAGCCAAGTGTGCTCTGTCGAGGAGAAGCCTTAGAAAGGAAGCCATGTGGCTTTGTGAACTGCATGCAATACCAGCAGGACTGCCACAGCGGGGATTCAGTGGGGCCTCGTTACAATGAGCGGCACTCTGCTTAGTTACAAACTGGAAGGCCTGGGCCCCCGCCAGCAGCCTGCTGATTAATGCTGTTAGCACCTTTTCTTCCCAGAGGGAAGAGAGACGGTTGGCAGAGCTGGCCAGGGAAAAGTGCACTCCTTCTTTACCCCAGTTCTCTCTTGCTTCAGGCCGGGAAGTTGGTTTCTGGCTGACAGAAAGGGCTGATGTTTCTGTTCTCTAACACAGTAAAAGCTTTTTTTTTTGTTTTTTGTTTTTTTTTTTGGAAACCGGGTTAATATTCTGCAAGCTTAACTCCATTTGCTAACAGGGGTCAAAGGGACACTCACACAGAGCAACAGAAGTGGGAAGGGGACACTGCCTCCCGCCTCCTGGCACCAGAAGTTGCAGGGTCTGCTCAGCCTGTCCTTTCCAGCTGAGGACCAGCTCACCTGCAGCGTATTTGTGTATATACCTACATTAATGTATTTTAATTATGCAAGCTGACTTTTGCAGAGCAGGATGGCAAGTGTTCATTTCATTAATGTATCACAAGGCAGGGCTGGGCCTTCAGGGCTGGTGCATACATGTGGAGGGGCCTTTTCTTGCCCAGAGCTGGTGATGTCCTAGCAATATCCAGCGTGACACTGCTTGCCTCCACTCTTACCCAAACACCTTTTTCGCACTTAATAGTTCAAGTGTTCAGTGAACCATGTCTTCCTCTGCACTTAGGCATGTGTGGGTCCTGGGAGGATGCTTGCTTTAGTTTTTACAGGGAAAGAAGTTAATGCTTCTGAAACTGTGTGAATGAGCTGATCTCCTGAAGTGTCTGGCATCACTGCCATATCCTTCCATGTGAAAACTTTGCCATTCCTTGGCTTCTCCTTCTACTCCACTGTTTAAGGCCATTAACCGTATCTTTTATTGCACCCACAGTGCTTTGTCATCATAGTTCATTTCCTACTCTGTTAATACTCAGCATATAATACTCAGCTTTTGCATATGTTTCTAGTGTCTAATAAAAATCTTAGGGCATGGGAGTTGAAGCGAAGCTCTGGAGTCCTTGCTTAAAGCATGCCTTGGTGAGCTTGCCCTTACCACTCTGGGACCACCACACAGGACTTCTACCCAAAAGAACCAGAATAAGGCATCTTTTGGTGAATGCAGAGCTAAAACCCAAAGTTGGACACAGCCATTTGGATAGCAAACTGGCTGCCAGTAGGTGTTTTAAAACCTTATTGATAACCCTTCCATACTACCATTATTACGGTGTTTACTGTGTAGTAAATCCCATCCATTCTCAAGGAACTCCATTAACTATGACACAGACTTAAAGCTGATGAGGTGTCTGGAGCACAGGCCTTATGGGGAGTGGCTGAGGGAACTGGAATTGTTCAGTCTGGAGAAGAGGAGGCTTATCTTTCTCTACAACCACCTGGAAGGTGATTGTGGTGAGACAGGGGTCGACCTCTTCTTCCAAGTAACAGTGACAACACGAGAATCACATAGATGTGGCACTGAAGTCAGTGGGCACTGTGGTGATGGGCTGCTGGTTGGACTAGCTGACTTTAGAGGTCTTTTCCAACTTTAACGATTCTGTAATTCTCTGATTCATCCTCCTGTCCCGTCTTTAAGCACTGGGGATCTCATGCCCTACTCGTATTTCTTTTTCAACACCAGGAGAAAGAGCTCTGTTCAGCACTTCCCAAGAGGTGCTATAGTTACACATTCATCCACAAAACTACATCAGTAACCTCTCCAGACTTGGAAACTTAATTAGTCATTTAATAAGTAAGCTTAAAATACACATTTTGACTTTGGAAGTGCATTTGCATCTGCTGCTATTAACATGAATACACACACACACTTCTCTGCTTTAAGTCTACTTGAAAATCAAAATAAATGAGCAGACATCTCCAAAAATCACTAGAGGTATTCCTTCATTAGCATATTAACTGAAAACCCACAAGGACTGAAACCAATTACTGTTATCTGGGAGAAGGAGATGGCAGCATGGACTGCAGATTAGAAAGGTGTGGCCCTAGGAACATTCTCACTTCTTTCCCAACCTTTCACAGAATTATTTTGGTGTTTCAAGCTCCACACAGATGGATAAACAGAAAATTACCTCTTCTTGATTCTTTTTTTTTCCTCCCAGCTTTGTTTTCTCTCAAGACAAAGAAAGTCTCAGAGTTAAGAAATTCTTTGCTTTTTCCCAGAGGGAAGAAACAGGCAGGGATAATAAGTGACCTTGACTTGCCTTAAGGTGCGTGGCATTTCAATGGGTTCCTTGTCTGTTACCATAAAACAAAAGACAATAAAAAATCAAATACCGCTCTTAGATTTTTCTGGGTGTAGCATGTAAAAGCAGCTGCATTTTCCTCCATCATCCTCTGCATTAAAGTAGCAGTGGCACAGAAATTGAACGACAAGTGTAATGTACTGTATGATCTTTTGCCTGATTCTTGGGACCTTTCTTCTCTGATCTGACTGTTAGCTTTGTGCCTCACTTGTAGCACAGGCAACCATAAATTCGAACTACTCAGCCAGTTAAACCTGGTTAATAGTTACTCTTGTGCCATCAAACACAACTTTTGCCTGAAGATTGCATCAGTGAATGTGAGTTTCCATGCAGATCAATCCCACTGTTTTTATAAAAAGAAATACACAAATACATCTTAAATTGCATTTTCAAATATTTAATTGAATGGGAATTTGGAAAAGGAAAGTGACTCAAATCTTATGCAATTAGTTTTAAATTAGTGGCAGAACCATATTTTGTTAGAAATTAGAATCAGCTCTACTAGTTTTGCTGATACATACAGAAAGACTGATGGAGGGGGGAAAAAGAAACCACAATATATTTTTTCATCCAATTAGAAACCAAAAGTGATGTTTTGAATCCAAATGTAACCTCTGATACAATTAACATTGACTTCACAGATTTTCTGTCCTGAATATTTATATTTTGTTTTGAAAATGTTGAGTGTTCCTCATAAACCAACAAATCATTTCTGTTTTAAAGATCCAGAGAGACTATAGTTGTACTGATTTTCATTTCTTCAATAATAATTCTATGCAGAAGAGAAAAAAAGAAACTGGATCAGCTGAATTTTCTGAATACCTGCATGAGATAACCAGAGATAAATCGTATCCAAAAAGAATTGCCTTTTGTCTGTCCGAATAAGAAAGAGCTAGGGTTTTCTTCACTTTCAGCCCTAGTGCAGCTCCAGATTTGCTGCAGAACTTTGGCTGACTTGTTTCTATTTGCATCCATTTTCTCTGGAAAAGGGAATTAAAAGTATGTATTATCAGGAGCACTATAGTTATTTTCACACTTAACCAAATGTTTGCAAAAGTGCTTGAAGACTTGTTGGTTAGGCAGTTACAAAAGGGTAAAAATGAAACCTCCTCTGCTTGCCTGCAGCTTGGCAAGCCTGTATGGTCTCTTCCCTCATCAGGTATAAGCACTTGATTTTTATCAACAATTGAACATTGTTTTAATTCCACGATAAACCGGGTGGACGAAGTCAGAAAACTGTAAATCACGATTTGTCACAAAACAAAATACTGATCCAGTTCACCAAGTCAAACATGCTGTAAGCAAGTGAAAATATTCTTCAAGACAATAATTATCTCAGGGAAAGCATATTTAATTGCAATTATGAGAAAGGGATGTTTACATATGCAAACGGAGGACTGAAGTTTGTGTTGGTGTAAATCTGAACAAATACTCCTGGTGAGAGGGATCTGCCATTCCCTGAGGTTCAGGAAGCTGTGCTTTCTGTGAAGGCACATGAACAATTTGTCCATGAGTTTTCACAGGATAACTTCATGATTGTGAAAAAAAGGCTTCCCACAATGTTTTTCAGTTTTGTTTTGTTGTCGTTGTTGCCTTCTAATTTAAGTAGCTCAGAGAAGTACTGATTGCAATATGGGTATGTTTTGGAATGGAGGAAAAATTGTGATTTCTGAAATATTCCAAATCGGTTCCTAGTATTCCACGTCTCAGTATAAAAATTATTTGACCTGTATTAGAACTCATTCAACAGTCTTACCATTTACTACTTTTTCCTCTTTAATGTCTAAAATAGTTTTTCATTTCTTCACCTTACTTTGTCACGCTTAGTTTAGGTTTGACTCTCTTCACTGTTTAATTCTGGTTCACTTGTTGCATTAACTCCTTAAGAAAGAACTATTTGCTTGTCTGCCGTCTATGTAAAAAAAATGTGTATTTAAAGGCACCAATAAAACAAAGCTGAAATATTTCTTATCTTTAGATAAGAAGGCGGCATGAGGAAGCAGATCTTTTCTGGTGAATAATGAGAACCGTGGCATTACTACTTTCCTCTGAAAGGTGAAAGATTAATGCTTTAATTCTTCCTTTACGTAATTGCCAGTGCTTCAGCATTAAGCAAGCAAGTTTTTGAATGGGAAATTCCTTTGTTAATTTAACTCCTTGCTTGCCAAACTTTGTCTTACTAGTTTTATAACTCATTTTGAATCAAATCTCAACCATGTTGAAACGTATGAAATTTTAGTATAAGGTTAGAAAAAGCTAGCTGAAAGTACAAGCTTTCTCTGCTATTGGTTGAACATACATAGGTCCTCAAACTGCTCTACAATCTCCTGGTAAATAATTTTCAGAATGCAATTTGAACTCATCTTTTGGCAGGAGTATGGGCTGGATAATACAGGTTTTTGCTGGTGATGGACCTCTTTTCCCAAATAATTCTGTGGTAACAGCAACAGTACTCATAAAACAAAAAACAAACACCAGTTAGGACTGGCATCTTCAGTGCTGATTTTCTTAAAACAGTTCAGAGTATAGGTACCATGAAACACACTTAGACATTCCTGTGGGAAGCAGAGAGTTGGACTCGATGGTCCTTGTGGGTTGCTTCCAACTTGGGATATTCTACCATACTATGATGCACATACTCCATAGAAAATTACAGTGGGTGAGAAAGCAGTGCTTCCATAACT
The DNA here is from genome assembly GCA_013399175.1 of Odontophorus gujanensis. Classification (NCBI taxonomy): domain Eukaryota; kingdom Metazoa; phylum Chordata; class Aves; order Galliformes; family Odontophoridae; genus Odontophorus; species Odontophorus gujanensis. The sequence goes on from VXAB01000296.1 coordinate 47,362, forward strand.
ATACAAAAATAACAAAGCCTAAGCTTTAGGTGGTAACTTTGTACCACTGTTGCTAATTACAACATTTACGAAGAAGAGATTGTAAAGTTTCTTCACAAAATCTTGATGACCTATCTGTACATGCTTTAAGGAGGAAAAAAAAATACATAGAAACATAGCTGAAATTCACTTATTAAGAAATAAGATTTGGGTTTGTCAAAATTTTAATTTATTAACTTGTTGGGTATTTTCCATCTCTAGCATCACTTGAGCTGTGCTTTAAACATATAACGTATAAACAAATCATATCTAAACAAATCTCAGTAAGTAGACCCTATTATTTATGAAAATTATACAAGCTGTTGGAATTTGCGAGTAGTGTAGCTACTTGAAAATCTAACTTTTCTGCCCTCTTTATTCTCTCTTTAGTATGTGCTTGAAATAAAAATAAATGTTTTTTATCATTATTTATTATTAACTGTTTAGAGTTTTTTTTTCTATGTAGCTGTTTGAAAGCTTTAGTTGCTTCCCAGCAACACAATTTCCTGTAATATTCTTTTTAAGGAAAAAAAAATACATAGTTGTTTTGCTTTTCAGTGACTCCATCTTTATCTTTACTAAACAAGATTTCAGACCTCATATTCTTATTATCCAGGAGAAGCTAGAGAAGCAAAAAGCATTACAAATTACGTCTCTCAATTTCCTATGAAAAGTCCTGCTTGGGACATCCTTCCATGCTCCCAAACTTTGTTCTACCATTTTGCTTTTGTGCCTGTTGCATTAGACTAAATTTCTCCAATCTTGTTCAGTTATTGAAACACTTTCCACCTTTCTAGACTGGCAGATTCCACTTTTCACACTATTCTGCTCAACTAGTTCTGTATGCAAAGCATCTTATCTCTAAGTGTTAATCTCTTGCTGCTGCCTTCCCAAAGCTCATGCTGCTACTGATTGCATAGCTAGAAAACATTCAGAGAGATAGGAAGTGCAGTACCCAAGAATTTATGAAATATTGCATGAATGTTTATGTGAGGAGTAAAAACATTTTCTGTGAGACAAGACATGTCCTTTATGTGGATTGGATTAATATTGCCATTTTTGCTGTCACATTGTTAATTCCATATGTGGCAAATATCTGTATCAACCAGACTGTAATTGTTTTGAGGGAGTTATATTTCCACTTTTTCCCATCACATCATCTTCCTTCATTCAGATTTTGTGGGAGACGCATTGCAAATATCTATTAAAGAGGATGTTCTGTAATTTTCATTTATTTTCCTCTTTTATTAATGGCTCTATTTTTGTTTAAATTTTCTGTGCCTATATACATATTGCAGCTGTTAGCACTGCCTACAGAATAACTGAAAGCATCACCTCAAGAGCTCTGTGCCTTTGTGCATTGCTACTTGCTGCACATTTCAGACGTGGTCCTGATGAGACTGGTTTGCCAAGAGAATGTGAGCGCAGGAACTGAGACAGTCAATTGGGAAACAGGTGAAGGTTCAGACCTGGGAGATCAATACAAAGGGTTGTGGGCTGGACAGCACAATAATCTCAAAGATCAGCAGGAGCAACCATGGTTGAACACTTGACCACAGCACAAATCATGTAGGAAGGTGACATTTAGGTGAGCTAGACAATATATTTTGTTTTAAATAATTTTAATGCTTTAAATCATAGAATCGCAGAACCACCAAGGTAGGAAAAAAACTCCAAGATTTTCTAGTTCACCTGCCCACTAAACCATATCCCTAAGTACAACATCTTAATGTTTCTGGAACATCTCCAAGGACAACGACTCCACCACCTCTCTGGGCAGCCTGTTCTAGCTCCTGACCACTATTTTGGAGAATACATTTTTCCAGATATCCAACCCTGTGAGTGTTGGGAACTGCCAGATTAATTTAGGACAAAGAATCCACAAAACAGTCAGACATCAGTGGCCAGAAAGACAGGTATGGAGCTAGTGATGGAGGACAGTACTTCAGCAAGACACCACTTGTTAGATCCTTCTCTGAGGAGACGTGGGATATTTCTCTTAGATATGCCAAACGTAACACATTAGCCCAAATGATCATTAGTCACTTAATTCAGCACAAACCCATTGACTGTCAAACACTGAGTTTCTTATCAAAAGGCTGCGAAGAGGCCACAGCACCTTGTGCACCCAGAATAACATGACTGTGTGTACTTTCAATGCAACCCAACTGCACTAATCCAAAAACTGTAACAGTGTATCATGAGGCTACAAATCAACAAAAATATAGTGAGAGCAGGAAACAGTATCAAGATGTACTGCCAGGCCCATGTCATGCCACTGTGCCTAGTGCCCTACCTGCAATGGGGGTCAACATGGGTCCAGCAGTGCCCAGGCTGCTCTGAGACTGGCTGAAGAAGGCAGCTGGAATGTAGACCTCAAGGTGAGCACTGTTTCCTCTCTCTTTTTGGTTTATCTCCTGAGAGCTCCCAGTGGGGCCAACCTCGACCCAAGCCCCTTCACAGAGAATGAATGGAGTGAACCAGCTGTCATCAGTTCTGGAGTATGGTGCAGGCTAATTTAACCTTTAATGAGCTTGATCCACTGGAAAGATGGATCCCACTGTGCACTGGACCTCATGACGATGAGCCACAGCATTTTCAAGCAGTCAGACAAAAGGATGTTTGAACTGGATTACCTCAGAAGAGTAGAATTGCTAAAGATAGCACAAGGAAGAGGGTAGGGGATGAGCCAGAGGCAAGTGTCTCGCCCCTGAGAGAGGGACAATCCTGTTTTAAAAGTGCTGAGAACAATAGGGCTCTTTGCTCGAACTCTTACTCAGGTGGGATACTCAAGCTATTGGGCTAGCTCTGAGTGGGGCAAGAATAGCAGTCTCTGCAGTGAGATTTCCTTCTACTGCATGTTCACAAGAACAATGAAGTTTTGTTAGAACACTATCTCCAAACTGCCCAACCCAGGAGCTACCCCTTACTGTGGACGGCCACTAAAAGAAAGAACACTGTCCCCCTTAGTATTCCAAATATATACAGAATCATAGAATAGCTTGGGTTGGAAGGACCTCAAAGCCCATGCACCCCAAGCCCTGCCATGGGAAGGGCTGTCCCGCAGCAGCTCAGGCTGCCCAGGGCTCCATCCAACCTGGCCTTGAGTACCTGCAGGGATGGGGAACCACAGCTTCTCTGGGCAGTCTGTGCCAGTGCCTTACCACCCTCTCAGTGAAAAATTTTCCCTGACATATCCTCTGTTTTAGTTTAAAATCATTTCCCCTTATCCTGTCACCATCAGACCATGTAAAAAGTTGATTTCCTTCTAGTTTATAAGCCCCCTTTAAGTATCAGAAGGCTGCAATTAGGTATCCCCAGAGCCTTCTCTTCTCCAGCCTAAACAAGTCCAGCTCCCTCAGCCTGTATTCATAAGAGAGGTGCTGCATCCCTTTGAGCATCTTTGTGCCCTTCTCTGGACCCATTCCAATAGCTCTGTTCCTTGTGCTGGAGTCCCCAGGCCTGGACACAGTACTGCAGGTGGGGCCTCATGAGGTCAGAGCATAGGGGGACAATCCCCTCCTTCACCCTGCTGGCCACCTCTCTCGATGCAGCACAGGATACAGTTGGGCTGCGAACACACACTGCTGGGTTGTGTTAAGTTGTTCATCTACCATAACCTCTGGTTGTGTGTAACTAACCTCTTCACAGCCTCTCAGAAGTGGCACATACTGTTCTCATACCAATACTTACTTCCCTCAGGAACAGAGTTGCAAATTATCTCTCATTGAGGCTATTTTCTAGTGGCGTTCTGGACCAGAAACTTAATTTTCCTTTGCGGCTTTTGCATATAGCTCACAGAACTCTGATGACTGAGCCACTCAGGAAATGTTTGCTACCCACAAGTACTGCTTGAAAGGGCAGTTTTTATTGAACTATAAAACTGATATTGAGAAAAAAAGTGAGTGGCACAGTGTACATTAACTGCTGCTAATCCTCCTAGGAAGTGCCACAGGCTTCAGCGAGACTTCCCTCCCAGTCTCTACTGGGAGAGAATATTTGCCCATGGGAATAATAGACTCATAAAAGAGGTTTATTTTCAGTGTGCCAAAATTTACTCAGATACGTTCTGTCTTAGGTTTAAAGGCTGGTAGGTGGACATGGCAGATCTGCAAAAAGCCTAGTTTAACCAATAGAAGTGCTATGGGAGAGCTTGGAGTCAATCAGACTTTAAAGCCAAAACCAAAAACTTTCCCCTACCCTCCCTCACATTGCATGGTTCACATAGGCAAATTACTTAATGTTATCTCATATGTGAGCTTAAAAGAACTTCACAAAATATCTTATGTGACCTATTCAAAGCTTGCCTCGTAAAAGGACTGCAGAACTTTGCCAAATGAATAGGGAACTGGTTCTCCTTCCTGGTACAGACCAAAACAGCCACCATACTTTTGTGGTACCTTTGCCAATGTTTTCATAATAATATCCAGACATATCATATTTTATATCATATCTCTGAGCTAAGATGAGATACAGACTATAAAGTCTCAGAGGTTTACTGACAAGTATTTCCTGAAATTGAGGAGATGAATGCAGAGCTGGCATCCCCATCCATCCCTGGGCTTGCTTCATCTACTTCTTTAGGAATGTCAACACCACATTCCAGTATGATGTTTACTCAGGCCTGCCTTAAGAAGCTATAAAAATGCCCACGGAAGGTTAGATACATTATGATCCATGACTTTATGAAGACATACTGGGAAATTCTTCTACTTACAGTTGCTGTTTGATATGTGGAGGTCCACAGCTAAGTCTGAGATCAATGTACTTCATCTTTGTTCTTAGTATTTCTCGACTTACTTATGTGATATGTTCACCCACAACAGCGTAAGTCCTAATTGTAGCTCCTAATGGTTGTTCTGCATTCATTTCAAAGCAAGGACTTCATTTACTGCTAGCCAAGGTCCAAGATTTTCTGAAAGAATGATCAAATGCAAGCTGCTATTTGTCAAAGTTGCTTTGTTTCAAAGCCCAGTTCCATGGGATAAAGAAGCAGTACGTTTGTCTCTTCCCTTTGGGCATTTATAGATGGTCCGTGATGAGGGCTAGATACAGCAGTGATGTGCAGGAAGGTCAGACCTGTAAGTCAGTGTTTAAACATACACAGCTGTGTCTAAAGGTAGATCAGGAAGAAGCACCTGAGTGATACCATCCTTACAAAGGTAGTAATCCTTTCTGCTGTTGCTGAACAGGGAGAGGACCCTGCAGACGTGCTGGCTCAGATCTCAGCTCACAGCAGGCTGTTTGCACCTGTGACAAGCACTAGCTGCCCAGCTTCTTGTAAGTGGAAGGTGGAGAATGGTTAGAGCTTGAAAACTGTTCCTGTAATCTCTTCAATCTACTCCATTAGAACCTACATAGAAAGATTCATAGATTCATAGATACATTAGGTTGGAAAGGACCTACAAGATCATCTAGTCCAACCATCCTCTTATCACCATTCCTGCCCACTAAGCTACTAAATCAAATCCCTTAGCACCTCATCTAAATGCTTCTTGAACAGCACTAGGGATGGTGCCTCAACCACCTCCCTAGGCAGGCCATTACAATGCCTGACCACTCTTTCAGAGAAAAAAATATTCCTCAAACCTCATCTAAATCTTCCCGGGGGAACTTGTGGCCATTCCCTCTC
>VXAB01000298.1:0-150649 GCA_013399175.1 Odontophorus gujanensis
TAAGTTCTTGTGAGGCCCCATCTAAAATACTGTGTCCAGGCCTGGGGTCCCCAGAACAAAAAAGACACAGAGTTCTTGGAATGGCTACAGAGGAGGGCCACTAAAATGATCAGAGGGCTGGAGCACCTATCCTACGAAGAAAGGTAGAGGGAACTGTTCTTGTTTAGCTTGGAGAAGAGAAGGCTCTGGGGAGACCTCATTTTGGCCTTCCAGTACTTGAAAGGAGTGTATCAACAGGAGGGGAAATGATTGTTTACATGGGTTGATAGTGATAGGACAAGGGGGAATGGTTTTAAAGACGAGAGATTTAGGTTAGAGGTCAGGAGGAAGTTTTTCACTCATACGGTGGTGACACACTAGAACAGGTTACCCAGAGAGGTTGTGGATGTCTCACCCCTGGAGGCATTCAAGAGAAGGGTGGATGTGGCTCTAGGCAGTCTGGTCTAGTGGCTGCCAACCCTGTCCATGGCAGGGGGTTGAAACTAGATGGTCTTTGGGGTCATTTTCAAGCCAGACCATTCCATGATTCTGTGATAATTACATCACTTATCTTAGTACTAATAATATTTCTGACAGTGCCTAACACACTGGAATCCCACTTGGAATTCATCAGCTACCATGATACTGTGTCTGTACTGCTATGTTATCTTACTTGCACTGCTAGCTCTTCAGAGGCCTGTCCTGACTGAGATCACTACAATCCCATCTCTTTATATAGGAAGAAAGAGTCTCCTTGCCCTGTGCTAATGCAGTAGTTAAGGTCCCTTTTAAGTGCACTACATAGTTATTCTGATAACAGTCTTTTCCAATCCCACTTACTCCTTTTTGACTTATTTTTTTCTGGGTGCTCAATGCAGCTTCTGTATCAATTTCCATCTTCCCTGTTGAAGGACTAATGTGCAATGAGGTGCATTACCAAATGCAAGGCAAGCTCAGCCTACAGTGTTTGTTCACATGTTCAAGGTTCGGAAAGTATATGCTTTTCACAGATCAGTTGGTACGGGAGTAAATAGCTTCCTGAAGGGATGAATAGAATTATTGTTCAGATTGATAAGGCACATCTACATACACTGTGACACTCAGCAACTGGGTTGAACTTGGAGTTTTTTATTAGAAAATGATTTTTGAAAACTTATAATTTGATCAAAGTTATTTTCTGCGCAGTTTATGACTTTCAAATAATCCATAGAATTATTCATTGAAATTCCAATACATCGCAAATCTTATAGCCTCTACATGTTATTAAAGAAAATTACCTTAATGAATACTTTTGTATCAAGATCATAATCTCATTTATCTGAAGTTCAAAATACAAGTAAATTTGAGTGCTATAATAATTTGCAGCAGAAAAAGGACTAAATGTCTGTAAATTATAAGCTTAAAAGTAGTCTGTTCACTATTCTTATATTAAGTCTAAGGAAAGGAAGTACATGTACACACATTTCAAGTCAAGCACTTTTTTGGTTGAGTGATAAGCAAGCACATACAATTTGATCAAAAGACTTTTTTACCTGTATCTAAGTAAATTTTCAACAAATGCATTTTACAGTTCTAGTGTTGAAGGCCATTTATCATGCATACATGAAGAGTGATGATTTAGTAAGACTTGGATGGTTCTGTTGAATTAACTCTAAATCTGGTATGTATTGAACACAGAAGGCTTTTGACCATATCTCATCCAATTTGGTGACACCAGCAGATGTTACTAATACCATAACTACACCATCTACATCTATCCTTCTTCTATATTTTTATGAAAAATAAGCAATGGTAACGTGTTTTATGTTTGAACGAATTTTAACACTTGAACTATAAATAATTCAGATCACAGGAAATTTTGTTTGGTTTCAAGCCTGTGCTCTCTTTACTATTCCTGTGTTTCCTTACTTGTAAAGAATGAAGCAGATGTGTATTTATGATACTATTTCTTAGAACAAATTAAGGATGGGCTTTCAAAAGTTATAATCTGCTTTGATTTCTTATTAAGATGTTACTAATTTGGAAAAGAGAGCAAGAATGTTTGTTGTATTTCATAGTATGTCAATGTTTGATCAACTCTGTATTATAGAATTGTACAATGGTTTGGGTTGGAAGGGACCCTTAAGATCATCTAGTTCCAACCTTCCTACTATAGACAGGGACATCTCTCACTAGACCAAGTTGCTCAAAGCCCCATCCAGCCTGACCTTGAATGCTTCCAAAGAGAGGGTATTCATAACTGCATCTTACCACCCTCACAGTAAAGAATTTCTTCCTAATATCTAGTCTAAATCTGCCCTCTTCCAGTTTAAAATCATTTCCCTTGTCCTGTTGCTACCTGCCCTTATAAAAAGTCCCTCCCCAGCTTTCCTATAGTCACCCTTCACGTACCAGAAAGCTGCTATGAAGTTCCCCCCCCAACCCCCCCCCGAGTTTTCTCTAGGCTAAAGAGCCCCAGCTATCTCAACCTGTCCTCATAGGGGAGGAGATTCAGTCCTCTAATCATTTTTGTGGCCCTCTTCTGGACTGTTTCAACAATTCCAAGTCATTCTAGTGTTGGAGGCTCCAGAACTGGGCACAGTACTCCAGGTGGGGTCTCACAAGATCATAGGAGAGGGGAAGAATCACCACTCTTGACCAACTGGGTCATCTCTTGATGCAACATGAGATATAGTTGGCCTTCTTGGCTGCAAGGATACACTGTGACTCATGTTGAATCTTTCATCAACTGACGCTCTCAAATCCTTCTCCTCAGGGCTACTCTCAAGCCACACTCCACCCAACCTGTGTGGGTGTGTGCTTGGGATTGCCTCAACCCAGGTGCAGGATTAAATTGAATTATTAAATTGAAAAAAGAACCAAAATCCCACCTACTTTGGGAAAGCAGTGTTGTATTCTATAATACAAGCTGTTGCTCTGAAGTTCAGCCTTTTCTCTCTCCTTGAAATAATCGCATATGTGCTTAAGTTTCACACGCTGCTGGCTGAAAGATCCTGTCACAGATCAGTCCTGGTGAAATTAATCAGAAGGGAGTGGCTGATGTTTCTTCAAAGTATGCACAATAAAAGCTGCTGCATCCAAGTTGTTAACAATCTCCTTTTCATGGAAGAATTTTACTGGAGACAATTTGATATCCAGATTTCTCCTGAAAAGTTTTTCCATATGCCCTGCTTTTCAAGTAATTTCCATTGCCTTTCCTTGCATATAGAAAGATGTTTAGGCTGTTTTCCTGGACATGGTGTTTTGCGTCAACTTATACTTGAAAAACCAAACAAGAAAAATGCAGTGAGACATGATGAGAAAATCTCCAAGGATATAGAACATGGGTTCCAAAAGTATGGTCCAGATGGAAATTGTCACACATACTGACCCTAATGGAATTAAGTCTGATACATGTCAGCTGAAGGTCTAACCCAGAATGTTTCTAGGAATACTCAAATATGTGAAACTAGGCTTCCAATCTAGTATAAATTAATTCTCTTGGACAACCTAGATCACATAAATTTGGAAAGGACCCTCCATGAGATGGCATTTATTTTAAAAGCATTTTGAAGTACCTTTTATAGGGCCTGAATCAAACCCCATGAAGTCAGTGGAACAGATGCCCTTAATGTGTTTGGATTCAGTCCCATCATGAAAACTGTTTCACCATATTCAGTGACATTTAAGGCCACTCATCCTTCTTGAAGAAATCTTTATTCATCTACGCACAGCTTGAGATTCTCAGATTCTTGGACATTTTTGGTTAATTCTGTTCTTGTTTGGGGGAAGCTGGAATGGGAAGAATTTAGTGAACTTTTGAGGCTAGGAAAAACAGAAAGTATTCTGATGTTGGACTGAGTTATGAAGGAATGGTCTTTTTAAAGCCAGTTTACGTAGGATTACCCAAACTGATAAAAAATAGATTATGGATATGCTACAGATAGAAAAACTGAAAATATTATTTCCAAGTTTATTTCATTTTGAAAGGATGAGCATAATAGAACCCAGACACAAGATCATGCCTTCTTTTTTTTTCTTCATGGCAGCTGTATTGATGAACCATGTTTATTATGAGGTGATTGTTCTATGATATTATAGTAATGCATCAATAGAAGTAAGGTTGTCGCTATTCATAATACTCTTATAACTGACAGGTATTAAGGGCCTACTCTGAGAAGATCAGTATGATCCTGTGGGGAAGCAAACTTCTTTGCATAGAAACTTTCTAAGAATCAGCCCATCTTTAACAACTTAGTTTCCTGTGAACTAATGAACATCTAACCAGAAAAACTGGTTTTTACTAGAAAAAGCAAATATGAAAAGAAAATAAGAAAAATGTGCGTGTACAAAATTCATGTCTGGAATTTGTTTTTCTGTGTTACAAATCTTTAGTTAGTTTAAAACTAAAAATAAAGACAAGCTTAAAAGAATCCTAATGGTGTGGTTTCTTTTGAACTACAAATTGACACAGACATTTTATGGGGAAAAAAGAATATATGAGGTGAGCTGTCTACCAGTGTGAAACAGTGAATGTGTGCTACAAGTGATATATGTGTCCCCTTACATTGGTGATAGCTTCCATATTCAATAGAGGTGGATTTAAAATGCAGTTGATTCATTTTAGCTTTTGCCATCAGATCATTTCAAAAGTATGCCTACAGTGTTATGCACAAAGGATATCTCATCCTGAAATGGGATACAGGACCATATTTATAGCCACAGACAGAAACATTTCCTTAAAACAAATAGGAACCTTGGCACCTCGTACCACTTCATTTGCCAGTTGAATGTTAACAAAAATAAAAAGAAAAAGGAGTCTGGTTATGACACCAATTGGCTAGACTCCTAGGGCATGCCAATTTATCTTCTTTATTTTAAATAAATAAATAAATAAATAAATGAAAGCAACATTTAAAAGAGAGGGTTTGCACTGGGTTGTCACTGTATATGCTGACTGTAGAATATACTACACTGTCCTGGGTATTTTATCCTGTTCATATTGACTGTCAAGGAACCTTCATGATTATTTACAAAAAAAAACCCTAAAACACATTACCATATTTAACATATTTACCATATTTACCACACACACTTGTGTACACAATGGATATTCACAATCTAATGGCTATCTCCTTCTTCCATAGTCTGCAGCTGCATTTGCCCACTAAGTTCCAGGGGCTGCTGTTTTCCCATTTCCCTTGTGAAAGTCACCATTATTGGCTGCACCACAGTGAGGAAAGTCTACAAAAAAAATTCAGAAAAATAAAACAAATTAGTTTTTGCTAACCCAACTCACTTGGTCAAAATGAATTAAGAAGCCAACTGCACGTGAAAATGAGGGGCCAATAACTTCCAGCAGAAAGAATGAGAAGAGAAACATGGCACAGCCGATACGTAGAACAAAAAAGGCTGTACCCTAAGCAAATGCATCCAAAAGTGTCCTCCCAACACAGATGAAACTAAACTAACAGTTATGTCCTGTTGCTGGTGGATTCTAACCTATTGTCCTGCTCTGTTTTATGTTGCAGTTAGAAGTCAGTTTGATATGATACATCCCAGCATAAGCACATATGGAATGAAATGCGACATACAGTAAACAAAGTATTTTAAATGAGACTTTTTATATCCCTTAAGAAATAGAAGAAACTGTCACATGCTGCTGGTTAGCTTGTAAAAGTAGACACAATGGCTGGTTTTGTAGGAAATTTTAATTCATGCCCATAAATCAAATAACAACGTGAGTTATTCAGATTCTAGTTTGTGGGAAAATGTTTAATTGATTTACTGGATTTTTCCTACTAAAATGTATTATAATTCGAGTTCTTATATCTTATGACTGCAAAGAGGGGAGAGATGTTTCCTTGGGACATTTTTCAGAATGACTTGGTATCAGTCCAGTGCTCTGATGTCACTGGAACAGAAACAAGACTCTATGTCTGGATTTATTAGTAGGGGGGGAAGGCACTTTTCAGTTTTCTCTGTTTTATTGCATCTTTCTTGACGTTAAAATCCACTCCTCAGTACAGCCTATGCCAGATGTAAAGACTTCCTTTAAAATGGCATGCCAATTACTGACACATAATGTCATATAAATCATCATAAACTATTAGATAAAATACACTGATAAAAATAGGCTCATTTAATTCTTGTTTCTCTATTTGCTCTCTCATTTTAAACAACCACATTTAAATTATGGCAGGTAATATAGTTATGTATAGCATATGTTTTCATAATAAAATGACAACATATAAACTTAACTCTCCTCATTACTGATTGTCAAATAAATTTTATGATAAAGACAGACACTTAGAAGCTTCTCTTAGAAGAGAACTGCAAGATTACAAACTTCCCTTCTAGCATGTTTGCAAGATGAAGATTGATGTCAAAGATCTCTCCTCAAAATATTTTCTCCTTTTCCTAAGCATTTTATTTTTATCTGTAAGCTGTAAAACTCCAATACATTCTTGTAAAATTCATCCTTGAGTTCAACACTTATGCATCATGTATGTTATTCTGTTGGCTGTTAATGTACATTATTTGAATCCACACCCCAGTGTTGCAATTGGAAAAATTAGCCTTGCTATTTACACCTATTGGGAAACACAGCTGTATTTCATGTGCACTGGACTTAATGATAAAATGACCTTATCATTTAGTCTGCAAACATTTAGACTCAATGCTTACATGTACAAAGTCTACTCTGAAAGTAATGTCTCCTATTTTAATATGTTGGTCCAAAACTTCAGAGGTGGATGTTAGTGATATGGGAGTAGAGTTCGAACCTTCCCACCAATATTACATTACATTCTGTTGTCTTGCAACAGCTGGCAGCAACGGGATCTGACCAAATTGCATCTGTTGCAGAAGTATGTATGAAGCAAAGATGTGTCATTGAATTCCTTCATGCAGAAAAAAATGGCACCAATTAACATTCATTGACTCTTGGTGAGCAGTGATGGAATCACAGAGTTGTAGGGGTTGGAAGGGACCTCTTGAGACCATCGAGTCCAACTCCCCTGCCAAAGCAGGCTCCCTAGACAAGGTTGCACAGGTAGACATCCAGGCAGGTCAAAACAGAACAAAGGGAGCAAAAGAAGAGGGAACGTCTACTGACTTTCAAAAGTTTTTGTTGTCTTCTTGAGAACAACATGGGAACCAGCTAGTAAAAAACAAAAATACAAATGAAAAAACAAACTTCACAACAACAAGATTCATCCTACCTATCCAACTTCAGTTTTGATAACCTGCTTCATGCCACAGATGCTCCAGGATCCCTGAAAATCTAACAGAACCACTTTCGTGCATTGTTCTCCACCCCTCTTCCTTGAACTTTCAGAATCATGCGTGCTTGTCTTGCTAAAGGAGGAAAGAAATCTCAAGTAGGCAGTGAAGCAACAAAAGAATTTTTGGTGTAATGGCTCTTTGGGAAGATTACAAATCTCATCATACCCAAAGAAGCATTCCTTCAGAAAACAAAAAGAATTTTTCTTTAAAATCCATTCTCTTTAAAGCACAGTCATTTGTCACTCTCTTAAATGTGGTTAAAACATTTTTTCCAAAACTTTTTAACAACAAACACTGTTTTTTTCTTAAGCTTCAGAAGTATGTACCCCTGGCATATTCTCTAAGGCCAATAAATACCAGCTGATCAGTCTAGAATCCTTTTAGGAAGTTTAAAACAGCTGTGCTGCACAATGAAGTGAGAGAAGCAGCAGGAGTAGGTTTTGGCAGGACTGCATTAGTTCATAATGAAACAAAGTAAAGGTCTAAATCATTTCAGTGCTGGTAACCTGCAGACTACAACTCCATGCTCTTCTGTGAGTAAACAGCACCGCAGAATGATCAAGGAGACAAATTAACTCAGTTTCCATAGAGACATTAAAAAGTAGTGATTTTACCAAATTTAGTTTTAAAATAAGGGTTTAAATACCTTGCAAAATTAAAATTTCAGTTAGATCCTCCCAAACCCTTTCCATACTCAGTCAACTGGAAAGAAATTCATACTGGGTAGAAATTAAACTGTGCTTATTTCATTTAAACTAACATAAGGGGAAAAAATAAACAAAAGAAAACAAAACAATCTATTGATAGCACTTGACGACATTGTACGAGAACCATTTCATAATCATAGAATCATAGAATCATAGAATGGTTTGGGGTCATCTAGGTAAATGTAAAGTCCAGGTAGATAGTAAGAATTGTTGTTTGAATCAGTGCTACATATGGGATGTGATGTTTCAATAAACAGATCGTAAACACCCAGTGTGCGGAAAATTGCTGAGCCACACTAACTATGGCAAAAGAATTTACAGAAAAAAAAGTAGATAAATAAATCTAAGAACCTGTCCAGAGAACCTTGTCTACAATGTCCTCGTTCATCTGAAAGGCATATTCAGTAGCCAGTTTTATTTAATGGTTTATTTTCTTGACAGTGACAACTATTCTTTCTCACTTAACAACCACTTCCAGATTCAGTAAAATGGTGGACAGTTGACTTGAATGCTAGCCATGGCACCTTCATTTTTTCCTAGATAGATTTAGGTTATAGATTCATAGATGCATTAGGTTGGAAAGGACCTACAAGATCATCTAGTCCAACCATCCTCCTATCACCATCCCTACCCACTAAACTACTAAATCAAATCCCTTAGCACCTCATCTAAACGCTTCTTGAACAGCGCTAGGGATGGTGCCTCAACCACCTCCCTAGGCAGGCCATTCCAGTGCCTGACCACTCTTTCAGAGAAAAAGTTTCTCCTCAAATCTAATCTAAATCTTCCTTGGCGCAACTTGTGGCCATTCCCTCTCGTCCTGTCACTAGTAATCTGGGAGAAGAGGCTGACCCCCTCCGCACCACAATCCCCCTTCAGGAAGTGGTAGAGTGCAATAAGGTCCCCTCTGAGCCTCCTTTTCTCCNCGGCCCTCTAGCCAGTTCCCCACCCAGAGGAGAGTGAACCTGTCCACACCACGGGCTGCCAGTTTCCCCAGGAGAATACTGTGGGAGACTGTGTCAAAGGCCTTGCTGAAGTCCAGGTAGACTACATCAACAGCCTTTCCCTCATCTACCAGTCTGGTCACCCAGTCATAGAAGGAGATGAGGTTGGACAAGCACGACCTGCCCTTTGTGAACCCGTGCTGGCTGGGTCTGATCCCCTGGTTGCCGTGCACGTGCCGTGTGATCTCCCTCAAGATCATCTGCTCCATAACTTTCCCTGACACTGAGGTCAGGCTGACAGGCCTATAGTTCCCTGGATCTTCCTTACGGCCTTTCTTGTAGATGGGAGTCACATCAGCCAGCCTCCAATCTTGTGGGACCTCTCCAGATAACCAGGAATGGTTAGTTTACATGGACAGTTTTATTTCAGAAAAGTAATGCAGAGGGAATTTTACTTTGCTTTTTCTGCTAATGCTTTTATTTTGATAAGCTCAGTTTCAGATCTAACTTCTTCAATAGCTCCTTGAGAGAAAAAGGGGACATAACCTTATTCAATGCTCAGTGGAACAAAAGCCTACCAGATTCTTACAGCTGTGGAAAGAAACAAGTGTATGTAATAATTCCAGGTCTTATCTTTGATATTTTTTTAATAAAATTCAAGAGTAATTTTTCATACAGCTAGTGTGTGTTGGAAATTAAATTCAAATCACAAAATTAATG
The DNA here is from genome assembly GCA_013399175.1 of Odontophorus gujanensis. Classification (NCBI taxonomy): domain Eukaryota; kingdom Metazoa; phylum Chordata; class Aves; order Galliformes; family Odontophoridae; genus Odontophorus; species Odontophorus gujanensis. The sequence continues at coordinate 9,617 of VXAB01000298.1, forward strand.
TTATTTTTTAACCTTCCTACGTTAGCTAACTGATTTTCTTACTGTCTAGGATCCAAATGTGCATTGCATGATCTTTCCATCAAATAAAATTTTAATTAACATATTAACGAGTTTTTTACCCACCTGAATGTGGCCTGCCATCTCAAAATGCCAATAACATCTCATTGATTATTTCAAGAAAGCAGTTAGTCAGACCACATTGCTGTCCAGCTCTTAACAATATTTTTTTAATGTGCTGGGAAAGATATACACTGCATCCAATTTCTCCAAGACATGAACTCCACCACCTATATTCTCAGTTCAATGAACTCTTCAGTCTGGGTTACTTACATGTGAAAGAATTGATTTTTTTAAAATTGTTTCCCTTTTTTAAATTTTTTTTTTAAACCTAATGGTCCAGACCATATCAAGTGAAATGTTGTGAAGTGTATCTTAGCATTAAAGAAACCCTGGGTAGATATTCTCATGTATGTTTCTTTTCATTTTCTGGCCTCTTCCCCAGACAATTCTTCCTCATAATGAGGTTCTAGGAGAAATGTCCGTAAAAACGACATCTAGGTTTATACCTCAACCTGTGCCCCTAACAATCCATCTGAAACACTGTCATAGGAGTCTAAAAAGGGCTTCTCAAAACTTAGCTGTCTTTTAAGTGTGCCCTTCTCTGTTCATACTTGTGGTTATCAGATATTTTATGCATAATTATATTTTGGAGACCAGGAGCACATATATTTTGCTTCCTTGTGCTCCACCACATATACCTTGTACTAACAAGGGGCTAAAGGGCATGTTCCCTGTGGACCAGTTCAGGAGGGCATGTAATTAAAAGTCAATGGGAGAAGAATCAGAAGAGACAACTGAAAGTAGAATTAATCCCAGAGATGGAGCAGAGTAAGAAATATTCACCAGATAACACAAAGGGTAAAAGCAGAGAAATCTCATAGTTACGTGGAGACTTCTGAGGGTATATTTCAGCAGAATAAGCTCCTCATACCTGGGAGCCCCTTACTTTTCTGCAGCTGGAGCCGCCTTGTCACAACTTTGTACATTGTTTCTGATCCAGACAACTCATTCTAGTCATAATCCTTAATTTTGCATCCAGAAATGCTTCCTCTCAAGCTTCATATCTCACTCCTGTACTCCAGAGAGGGAAAAGTCTTCCCATGCATTTTCTCCTATTTAAGAATGGCTACTGTCATGGGTTCATTCTTTTGACAAAACAAGAGAATTAGAAAATTCTCTCTTAGAAACAAGTAAATGATATTAACACAATTATCAGTTCCTATTTGGAGGAAAAAAAAAAAAGTGAAATTCCTAGAATAGTCAGAGTGTATGAACATCTCTTGAAAAGCTTCTGTCCCAGCACTTAAAGGATGCTGATCCCAACACAGTATTTCAAGTGCACAGATCATGGAGTCCAGAAGGATAGCTAGGGAAATAATTACCTGTAGCTAGCAGATCCAGGTGATACTAAATTCCTCGCAGTTTCTGGTGTAGGAGACACAGCAAGGTAGGTAGAAACAGAGAGATGAATTTGCCAGTATATATTGTATGCATTTCCAAACTAGCCTGGGAGATGCTTTCATGTATTTTTAAGGTTGGACAGAGATTTTGGCAGACCTATATAATACTGTAGCTCTGATCTTTGCTGCAAAAATCTTCAGAAAGTAACTGGAGGAAAGATAGAGCTGCGGTATTAAATCAATTTCAGAGATAATAGGAATCAAAAGCAATAAACAGAGATATGCAAGATTACAGAAAATCTTCAATATAAATCAATACAAAAACTCATCTCTGCTTAGAAAATGTCATTAAAATGTTGTATTTTCTTGACAAATTAAACCCAATGAAAATGCAAGTTACAAGTTCAGAGCTTTTGTATTTTTATTTTTTAAGTTTATGTTAATACATATTATCAATAATTTCCAGTGGATAAAGTTGCCAGGACAATTCAAGGGTCTCTAAAGGACCCATCACATTACTTCGGTTTCTACCTTTGCAAATCACTACCAGAGTTATCTGGTATAGATGACTTATATAGCTGCTTAACTTACAATATAATTTCACAGATAACAATCAGTGAAATGCTGAGCGAATAACTATATTTTTGTCTTTTTAGGAGTTTTTTATTCAAGTTGCAAGTTCTCTAACTATTCAAGCTGTAAACAATTCAGAAAGTATATGTCTATTTTATAGGCAGTTTACTGCAGCAAATTTTCCAAGAATCACATTTTTCCTCAAAGTCTTCCATCCAAATGTTCTCCATCAACTTTTCTGAAAAAATAAATAAATCAGGATTTTTAGTTATTCTATTCTCTTGAAAAGAAAGGAAGACCAAACTTTCTGTGTTAATAATTCTTACTGATAGTTGGCTTACCTGTAACAAACATGAAAACTTATAGTACCAAGTATTGTATCCAAGAATATTTTATAGCATATTAGTTACATTACAGCTTACCCAGTTTATACGTTTGGATTGTCTTTCTATTTTTTTTTCCTTGCCCTACCCCTTAATTTCTACAGTCAGTATAATGTATGATGAATGACTAGTAGTGTCTGAATGCTAATAACAGTAAACTTGCATCTATAAGATACTTGTGATTGTGGTTCCCTGACATGTAGTACAGGGATGGTACTGGGTAAACTTAACATAATATAAACAAACAAACAAAAGAAGAGAATATAGTGTATAATTTCCATCTCCTTTCAGCACATCTCTGTTTTTAAAAGAAGAAATATTTTCGCAGGTATGTTTTGTAAAAAGTAATTATTACACCTTGTTTTATAGGACTGATGTTCTTAATGGTTAAAAGCACTTCAATACATAGGGTTGAGACTTTCAAATCTTGGAGATGTTTATTGGACTATTTTTCCCTTTGCAAAGTCAGTGTAGAATGCCATGTTGAAAAAATTAATGTTGGGGAATAAAAAATTCATTAACATTACCCACACAGGTGGAGACATGGTGGGCCCTATGGAACTGAGGAACAGAGAACAGCTTTGGAATGCTTCAGGTAAGGACTAGGACCGACCAGGATCATCATCTCACCTTATCCTCTTCTTCTGTACTCTGTACATATGTTCCTCTCTTATTCTAGGCAAGGAGAACAGCAAGAATTCTCTCAGCAGCAGCCGTGGGGAAAAGCAAGGCGTGCCACAGCATCGCCTTATTGCTATATATTTGTGCTTCAAGTGCTTTTTCACGTCTGAGGTTCTTAGCCCCATCCAATTGGTGCCCTGGTCATGTACCCTTCTAGTGTAGCTGAGTTAAACCTTGGAATTCATGAAATCCATGACAAAACTGAGTCAGATCCAGAAGTGCCCCAGTTTTACTAAGAAGGTGACACAGAATTTGCATTTGAAACTAGGAACCAGATGTCTTCCAAGCTAGCTGTCAGTGTAAGAGAGAGCACTGGAAGGTGACTCACTACATCAGAAGAGTAAATTTAAAATGTATATAACAGATTACACCCTGAAGATGCTCTTTTCTCTTTACCTCTCTCCTGGGAATACAGAAAAAGAGACAGGGAGAAAGATCAACAGAGGAAGTACACGTAGAACTGCACATAGAATGTGCAGTTACAGGTGCAATAAAACTCATCCTAACTCAATATCCTTGTCTCTACCTAGAAGACTGATGGAATAGGATTCATTCATTAACCAAAGCTACATCTGAGTAGGCAGAATTCTGTGTTGATTTGCTCCTTTCATACTGCATTTTTTCCTGTAGGGAACAGCAGTTCATGTGAATATCTTGTTATGCTATTTCTGTTCTCATTTCCTATTGCAAAGGCATGTCTAAATTGTAAAGAACTGCTTATTCTAATTTCCCTGAGAATAAGAAATAAATTATTTTAATAGAAATTTAATGCTATTTTCAGTAGGCTCACGTAATTTATCCATTTATTATGTGTGTGTGTCATTGTTTGTTGCCTCATGGTCTTTGTGACATCCAAAGTTATTCTTTTGTTGATCAGCCACATTAGCAATTCCCAAACTTATGTCTTGATTGCAGGTTCCTATTGTTCATCAAGACTCTGTATTATACATTCTTCAACAGAAAAACACCCACAGCCAAACTTCTTGTGGGAACAAAATGTGTGTCTTCATTTCAACTGAGACAATGCATAGCCAACTGTTCTTTAAACTGTAATTATTAGGCCCGAACAAGCATCCATTGAAGCCACCTACATTGCTGGTATCCTGGTGAGACCACTTGGAAAGCAAATGGTTAGTGGTGTACAACAATATGTTAAAATGCCCAGAGGAATTAGGACGCTTCCTTAGTTTTGCCTGTAAACTTTTCTTATTGGCTTACCCTTTCTTGTGTATGCCACTCATAATTAACTACAGCAAAAGAGAGCCCAGCAAGAAAAAGCAATTTATCTGAAAGCCTCTATTCTTCTCTCAAAATGTATGAAGGCTTTTTTTATTTTTTTCTTTTTTTTTTTTTGTATTTTCAGTTGGCCAGCATTTCCTTTTTGTCTGTGGAATAATGATATGATTATCTCAAATAATAGAAGAGCTTCTAGGGAAGCTTAAGGATGCCACAAATTTACAGTCATCTTTCCTCTAGCAGCTTCCAATCTGGTAAAGATCCACTGCCCTTTCTGCCTGGAAGTGAGAAGCTTGTTTATTCACAGTATTAATTACTGGATATTTCAGCAGCTGCCTCCTGTGAAGTAAAAGCTTAATTAGGAGCTTCAAATCTTTTTGACAACAAAATAGCCAGTAAGTGGTACCATCTGTATAATGCTATCTGCACAAGTACCCTGCATTCCTTCATCTTTAGAAAAGTAGTTTTTTCCTTCATCTGTTGTAGACAACCTTTTCCTTCTGGTATTCCTGAGGAAAATACTTGGATTTGGGAACGTTGCTGAACTTGTCCAGCTTCTCCATTTCATATAGCATTTTGCTGAGGTAGATCCTATCTGAAAGAATCCCATGTATAATAGGCAAAATGTTTTAAAAGAAATAAAAGACCATGTAAGTAAAAACTGTACTGGCCAAAAGCCTTCCCACAGGCACAGTGAGTCCTCAAAGTAGGGAAAAGCAAAGGACTGTGCACAACGGAGTTCCTGGGTGAGCTTTCAGAAACAGTCCAAACCCAGAGTCGTGGCAATGGCCCAAGCAGGCATCCATTGTCTGTAAACAAATGCTATGTTTATGATGGAGATTTGGACTTACAGGAATCTGTATTTTCCTAGTTATGTTTTCTTTTTAAATGTTAATGTCAAGTTGACTTTGAAAAAAGGACAAGCATATCTATAAGCACCAACATATGAAGTCCACGTCACTTTCCTCTTAACAGCACCTTCACTGGACTGCCTATGTGTTCGCTCTGGACTCATTCTTCAGTGCTTTTTTCCCAATACCAAATGTCAAAGACACGACAGGGCTGGACAAAAGTCCACTGAAGTCAGTAGAAATCCTTCCAGTAACTCCAGTGAGCACTGGATCCAGCTGTTATCTTGCAGGATTTTGCCAACTCGAACACTGAAATGTGAATTTTTCAGACTGAAAGAAAATATAATTATTGCAAATGAAAAATTATTGTTTAAAAAATAACACCTCTGTGACTACATTAGTGACTTTCCTCCCTCTCATCCTAGAATGTATGTGCTTGCCAAATATGCAAAAATGCATATTCAAAACTATTTTGAATTAAACCAAAGGTGTTTGTAAATCCACATGCAGTTGCACCTCCTGCGCCCTAGTCAATCTATCAAGGTTATTCAAACAGAATACCAAGTAACTCTTTCTGGGTTAAGATCTCCTGCTAATTTTTAGAATTTCTGAGTAATTGTTTTGGCAGAAGTTACAAAACAGTGAAAACAAACTTCATGCAGTGGGAAGATGACAAACACTTCTGAACTCTCACACAGTTGATAGTGAGCACTGTTAAAGTTTTTCTATTTCAGAGAAGAAAAATCTCCTTTTTATCTTTAGGTCTGCAAAAAGATCTGCCTTATCTTGATTTTCTTCTCAATGAATTATTCAAGTGTTTTACAACAGGTCATTAAAGGTAAAGGGAAGCTGTTTAGTGAATTGTTGCCATGTACAAAATGTTTGTTTTGCATAAATAACATTCCCACATGAAGGATGTTTGGAGTTACTGTTTAGCAAAAGGAAAACACTGGCCTTTGAAAACACCAAGACCAACAGCACAGATAAGTGAAAATTGCAACGGCTACCAGCCTATTAAATGCAGTAGCTATATTTGGCAAAGTTAGAGCTCACAACAGCTAAAAAATGTTCAAAAACAAGAAGAATTTTTTCCATGTCAAAGATTTATAAGATTTTTCCTTGCACAACTTAAACTGTTATTTATTTCCATTGGGGGGACACTATAGTAGTCTTAAATAGACATTAAATAGACGTGTTTCTATCCTTTCTCCACATACACACAAAATGTATCCCTTTGTTGAACTCCTAGATACATATGTAAAGAATTATTATAAATCGTAAAGACCAATCAAAGGATGCATAGTTACACATCTCCGTTCCCTCCCCTCTCTCAGGACTGTTGTGATTTTGTATGAGAAAAAATACTGAAAGAAGGAAGTTTCACTTCCATGCGTCACTGTGAAACTCTCTAGTGTCTGCACTTGATGCCACAGCCGTCTACTGAACTCTGCTATTGCCCTGAATTACATTTAGCTCTTAGAATCATAGAATTCTTAGAGTTGAAAGTGAACTCTGAAGGCCATCTAGTTCAACTCCCCTTCAATTAGCATGGACATTCAAAGGTAGATCAAGTTGCCCAGGGTCTTGTCCAGCCTTGCTTTGAAATACTCCAGAGATGGGGCATCAACCACATCTCCAGGCAAACTGTTCCAGTGCCTCACCACCTTCACTGTTAAAAGACTTTTTCCTTACATCCAATCTAAATCTACTCTATTTAAGCTTGAAGCCATTTCCCTTTGTTCTGTCACCACAGACCCAGCTAAAGAGTCTGCCTCCTTCTTTTCTCTAGCTTCCCCTTAGGTACTGAAAGGCTGCTATCAGGTCATCTCAGAGCCTTCTCTTCTCCAGGCTATACAGCCCCAGTTCATTCAGTTTGTCCTTGTAGGAGAGGTGCTCCATCCCTTGGATCATTTTTGTGGCCCTGCTCTGGATGTGCTCCAACAGACCCATGTCTCTCTTGTGCTGAGGACTCCATACCTGGCTGTAGTACTCTAGGTGAGATCTCACCAGCGCAGAGTAGAGGGGCAGGATCACTTCCCTCAACTTGCTGGACACAGTTCTTTTGATGCAGCCCGGGATGTGGTTGACTTTGGGCTGCCAGGGAACATAGTTGGCTCATGTCCAGCTTCTTATTCACCAGTACCCTCAGGTCTTTTTCAGCAGGGCTGCGCTCAGTTCTTTAGTTCCCCAGCTTGTATTGGTAATGGAGGTTGCCTTGACCCAAGTTCAAGATCTTCCATTTGGATCTGTTGAACCTCATGAGATTCACCTGGGCCCACTATTCAAGCCTGTCTAGATCCCTCTGGTGTGTTGACCACATCCCACAGCTTGGTGTCATCAGCAAACTTGCTGAGAGTGCACTCGACCCCACTGTCAGTGTCACTGATGAAGACATTAAAAACATCAGCCCCAGCACTGATCCCTGTGGGTCACCACTCACCATCACCATCCAGACACTGAGCCATTGACAACCACTCTCTGGACTTGATTCTGTAGCTAGTTCTTCATCCATCAAACAGTTTATCCATCAAATACAGATCTTTCCAATTTGGAGATGCTATGGAATCCAAAGTGTCAAAGGCCTTACTGAAGTCCAGATAGATTACATCATGACTCTTCCCTTGTCCATTTATGAAGTAGAACCATCACTGAAGGACATTAGTTTGGTCAAGCAGTATTTGCCCTTGCTTAAGCTATGCTGGTTCTCTTGTGTCACCTCCCTGTCTTCCAGGTGTCTTAGTACAACTTCCAGGAGGATCTGTTCCATGATCTTTCCCATCACAGAAGTGGGACTGACAGGTCAGTGTTCCCATGGTTATACTTCTTACTCTTTTTAAAAATGGGCATGATGTTACCCTTTTTCCAGTCACCAGGGACTTCACCTGATTGCCACAACATTTCAAATATCATAGAGAGTGGCTTGGCAACTATACCACTCAGTTCCCTTGGGACAATGGGATGCATCTCATCGGAACCCATATATATGTGAATGTCATGAACCTGATCTTTGCTTGAACAATCAAATCTTCTATATGCATTGTGTTAATTTCCCCTCAAAGTATTTTGTTATATCTATTCTCTGTTGTTTGATACATCAGAGTTTTATTGTTGTGATAGTTATTTAGACTTTCTCACCTTCCTAGATCCACACTACGTTCAGGACTCTATTTAGATCAGTGCCTTAGCAAAGAAATTACATATTCATGACTCAGCAAAGCACAAGAAAGAAACATCTCCGGTGGCACTTCAAAGCCATCAAAAGTTTCCTGAGTCACCAGTGAGAATGAGAAAATGCTGTCACAGAGAGCAGGTGTGATGCAAAATATATGCTTTGCATTCAAGACAAAGTCATTTGTATTCAGCAGCTTTCAAGGTAGAAAATACTGGATCGGACACAATTAGAGAAAAGCCCATCCATGTAGCAACTTCCACAAAATCAGACAGAGGTGGATGGTTGCATTATGAGCTTCAGTGTCCCATTTAGCCTTGAAGACACATGGACCGTCTGCCACAAGTTAGTGACGTGGCCCTATGGTAAATGCAGCTATAACTGTTTTTGTGCTCAGTAAGAACATATGGAGGGTCTCTGAAGAGCCCAGGATGGCTGCACACTGTGACTCTCTCTTCCCTCCTTCTCATTTCCTTCCATGTGACCTGCTAGCATCTGCAACACAATCCATCATGGCCACTGTGGTATACTGTGCTGCTCTTGGCTTGCTGCACTGTAAATCCTATCTCAGACCCACTGAGAACAAGGACTCAGTGTCCTGTATGAATTCAAGTGTTTTGGTGTTCTGTGTACACACAGATTTATGTTCTGGTGTGTGTTTCTCTACTCTTCAGATAGGTACATTTCTGTACCTCTGCAAATGGCATACATATTCCCTTCGTCCTTATCATCAGTAACCCAGTTTGCAGTATATTCTTACCAAAGCCTTCAGTGTTGAGTTCCAGATCTGAGATCATACAAATGTTCCACAGGGTAAAAATTTTTTGTGCATATATGTACATTGCTGACATTTTTGCAGAATTCGCCATGCCTGGGCAATGTTTTTCATAATTTCTTCTGCATTCAGTTGTGGAATCAAGGGAATTCACCTCTTGTGTTGTGTCAATAAAATTTGTGCCTAAGGCAGTCCTTGTAAGACAGATGGAATCTTCAGTCTGGGTGTACAGGGAACTGTAGCATCCAGTTGCTTGATTGGATTCCTGGTTTTTAATATTGCAGCACTACCCATATTGTTGGAATGAAGTCGGGGATGGCTTAAACAGTGAAAACTACAGCAGAAGTGTTCATAATTGTGCACTTCAGAAAAAGTGTGAAAAGAGACCTGAAATGTGCTATAATTGTTGGCATATGCAAATTCTGAACACTGTTCCAAAAATCAGAATTATCTACTAATTATATATTTATGTTTAATAATATTTAATTATTAATAGTATTTAATGATATATTTTAAGGCTATCATGAAGAAATAAACAGGTGACCATCAGTGGGAACACTATAACTTCATATTCTTCTGCATTGCTTCACCCCTTAACACAAGTGTTTGATTAGTATTTGCATGAGCCTTCTGGTTTCTGGTCATCAATATGAATGAAAGTCATAGGGTACCGTGAGCACATCTATCTCATTTTAACACTGCGGAGTTTTTTTGTAATATTAGTTACCAATTGGGTTAGAATAAAATCACAAAATCACATCATGAAAGCAAACCATAAAAGCACACACCCAAGTGAAAACACTGAGTCGTTCAAAGCTGATAAATCATAGCTATCTTGTAAATTCAGTCAAACCTATGATCAGCTTCTGGTGCCTTTGCATGTGCACTGTTGCTTTGATCAGGTCTGTAGGTAATATAAAATGAAAGATTATTTCAATAATTATTTTTCTTCACCTTTGAATGCAACTTCAGTGATCAGAAACTAAACTGCACTTTGATCCACTGTGCTGTGGAGATGTGATATTGTTCAGAAGTGTCAGGATCCATTCTTTTTTGTCTTTGTATCTATGAACGTTCTGAAATGGCAGTGAGGACTGCATTAATGATCTAGTCTGACTTTTCACATAATGCACATTAAAGAATAATTTAACCTTGGTGTATATTACACCAGGTCCAGTAAGCTGAGGCAGAACAAGAGCATATATTTTAGACATTCATCTTCATTTAAAGATGTCAGTTTCTAAGTGATTCACTCTGTTTTAGGTAAGTAGTTCCAAAAGTTAATTGTATTGGTCTTTCAAAAATTGTGCCTTTTTTCTGGAGTTAATTGCTTCAGTTTCAGCTCCTAGTCACAGTTCTTCCTACATTCTCATTTGGCAACGATATTTTCCTTTACAATCAGAGATGTGTTTCCCAGGTTCCTAGCTCCTACTCTGTTCACAAAACTTAGTTTCATATATAAAGGTATAAGACTTACATAGAAAGGAAGAGGCTGTATTTATGTGTGCTCAAATCTCTTCCTGTGAACAGGCATATTCTCATTATTATTTTATTTAATATGAAAAATAAATGAACAAAGAGTAACAACAAAAATCTCAGTGTCTATCAACTGCAGATAATGTAGTAGTGCTATGGAAAAAGATAAAACCTTCACTTCTGGAAAAGGCTGCACATTTTGGACAGACTTAGTCATGAACCAGCACAAGTAAACATGTATTTCCCCTCCCTGTCTGCTCTGAGGCACTACTTGGAAAAAATGATGATAAACAGGGCTAGAACTGTGAAATCATATTGCCACGTTTATATGCTGTCATTGCTTTGGTGGATGAATAGCTTAGAAGATAAGTGCAGCTATACCAAGTCTCTCTGCTCCCTCCTCCACCCTCCCACCCACGTTCAAGCGGAAACTCAAATTCAGCAAGATTGCCAAGATCTGTCCAGGAAATTGCCACACAGAGATTTCCACAATATTCACAGTCAACACCCTTGACGAAGCAGATAAAGGTTTGCTTGGAGGGAGCACTCATCACTGTAAAACTATTTCTGGCATTATACACATTCTTTATTTGTTTCTGTACAGTCACTGTGCATGTGTATTTGTGTGCATGTGTGTGAATGAACATACATATAGCATTTCTAACAGCAATAAAAAACAGCAGACAGTTTGTTTTAAGAGAAAATATGGCAGAAGTGGCCACATTTAATGCCCTCATCAGGATTTCTGCATCTACCCTATATCTGCATTACGTGTCTCAGAATCCATCCCACACTATGTGTTACCATATGAGAGACTGAAGACCTTTCTTGTAATCCAAACATATAAGTAAGACTTGTTAAGAAAAGGCTCTCTGAAAGCCAAGTGATTTGCTTAGGACTAAGACTGACACTAGTTCTCTTATTCCTTCTAACACTACTACAGTGAAACCTATACAAGAAAAACATTTTTCCAAAAACTGGAGAATAAGGTATATCCAAACATTTTAAACACAGTAATGTTATAACCCTTTTATGTGATTATCCTTTAGCAAGAGAGAATTATCAGGCCACTCATTTGTTGATGGCATTGTATACATAGCCAGAAAACTTGGCTGGAGTCTGAAGCGATCATTTCCAAATGCAAAAAGAAAAAAGAAAACAGAAGAATATACCTGCAAAACCCACAAATGCTGGCCTGAGGAAAAAGGGAGAAATAGAATCATAGAATAAATTCATAGAATCACTCAGGTTGGAAAAGACCTTGAAGATCACCGAGTCCAACCACAAGCTAACCATACTACCCCAACAACCCTCCACTAAATCATATCCCTGAGCACCACATCCAAACGGTTTTTAAACACATCCAAGGATGGCTACTCAACTATCCAGTACCTAACAAGCCTTTCTGTAAAGAAGTGTTTCCTTTTGTCCAACCTAAACTTACCCTGGCACAACTTAAGGCTATTTCTCCTCATCCTGCCACCTGTCACAAGTGAGAAGAGACCAACCCCGCTCTCACTGTAAGCACCTTTCAGATATTGGAAGAGAGCAATAAGGGCTCTCCTCAGCCTCCCCAGACTAAACAACCCCAGTTCCTTCAGTCTCTCCTTGTAGGACATATTCTTCAAGCCACTTACAAGCCTTTTTTGGACCTGCTCCAGCACCTCAATGTTCTTACTGTACTGAAATGCCCAAAACTGAACAAAGTAGTCAAGGTGGGACCTCACCAATACTGAGAACAGGGGCAGGATTACTTCCCTAGTCCTGCTCACCACACCATCCCTGCTACAAGCCAGGATGCCATTGGTCTTCTTGGCCACCTGGGAACACTGTTGGCTCACATTCAGCTGACTGTCCATCAGTACACCAAGATCCTTTTCCATCAGACAGCTTTCTAGCCATTCCTCCCCAAGCATGCAGGGTTGCCTGGGGTTGTTGTGACCAAAATGCAGGACCCAACATTTGACCCTATTGAAACTCATAGTTAACCTTGGCCCATTGATCCAGTCTATCCAAGTGATAAAATAAAGGGGCTCAAAATGAGAAAACAGTGATGAAGGAGATGAGGTGAATTTTACATGCTTTGAGTAGCTGACGTAAAGTTATTGTACTTTTTAGGTTGACTTGGAGGTGAAGTTCTCGGTGGAAGGGTTTGGAAAGTTGCCATTGCCATGAAACACACAAGCTCTGTGCATTTGTAAAGATGATTGTAGTTGATAAGGATGAATGTCAGCTCGGGAAGCTACAGTAATGCCATAACTGTAGCCTCTCTACTGAGCCACTTCTCAGCAGACAGATTTATGACCCTGCTTCCACTGGCAAATGAGAAACTTGGCATCTCTTAAACTCCTCAGAGAACCAGAGAGTTGTTCACTCAGAAGAGATCTTGTTTCATTTCATTCTAAGGGAAAACTGGTACCCCAGTGCTCCTCAGAGGGCAAGAAGTGTGGAGAACAAAAGGCACCTTCCTTGCAGGACAGAAGAAGAAGAGATCCGTTCCAACCCCTACAGTTCTGATTCTCTCTCTCTCTAACCAGTGATGAAGACTTGTACATGCCGAGTACGTTTTGCTAGTATTAAGCACTTTATTTGCTTTTAAGACTATGATTTCCTAGTTTAAGCAAAGCAGTATTTCCCTCTCTATACTCATTCATCAGTAGCTAGGATCATTCGTTCAAACATGCATAAAGCCTCTGTTGTAGATGACTGCTGAACATTAGGGTGCTCCTATTAGATATGTCAGAAGGCATGAAGAAGGCAGCAAAGGTTAACTCAAGTCCTTAGGACAGGCTACAGCAGAGGGATGAGCAGGGACAAGGGCAGACAACAATACCAGCTTGCTCTAGAATGTGCATCCTTGTCAGGAGACTTTTCCAGATCTCAGAATCCAAGTGCTCTGTTCTGGCACAAGAACCAGATTTGTGCTGTCATGTTGGGAGGGTTGAAGTACAGAGGCAATGTTAGTTGCTGAGAATCACTGAGAAAGCTAGTGGCTTTTAAATTCCACCCCTAGTAGGCAGAAAAAATCAGGCTGGGAACATGAAAGGAGGCTCTCTATTCCCTTTTGGGTCACCCTGGCTTTAGTGAGAAAAGGGAGCAGGTAGGCATCCCCTGAGGGCTCTGCTTTGAGGAAGCCACTGCATGGCCCCAGGGAGCCATTGCTCTGATCTAGAGTACACCAGTCATAAACTTAATACCTTGTTCTTTTTATGTATTTTCTTTTATATGCAAGGAATGTTCTGTATTGTTAATTATTCTAAAATCTTTCCTATAGATTGTTTACTATGCAATGGAACATGGGGAAAGGTTGGAGCAGTGAAATTTACTGTTTTTGTCTTTAATGCTGAATTCCACTAGACTTTATTTCTCTTCCATATTTTAACTTTCAATTAGAAAAGGAACATCCCACAAGCAAACAACTGGCTCTTGGTACTGCTGGAGAAGGGGAAATTACACACTTTCCAACTCCAGCTCTAAAAAGGCCAGGAGGAAGATGGCCCCCTATCTCAACAGTATTTTTAGAAAAATCTTCTGGCAATTAGGAAGAAGAAGGAAGGAAAATGTCACTGAGAGTGGCAAGAGTGTTTTCAAATAAATTATTTGACAAACTTTGAGTATGAATAATTGGACCTCTCATGACTGTGAAATTGCATAGTATCAGATAAACATTTCTTACTTGCCCAGTACTCTTTAATGCATGCATTTTAATATCTTTATTGCTTACAATTATCTATAAAAAGCAGCACTTATTTTTCATATTATATACAAACTGTTCCAACTGTTCATGGTTTATAGCTAAAAACCCTTAATAGAAGTTATGCAGAGATCCAGTCCATGAACAAATGCACTATGTTCTCCATGCTTAAATATATAAAAACCACAATTATGCTTCCTAAGTGCCTAAACATTTTAATCCAGAATAGCTGTTCTGTTTTTCTGTGATTCTTCATACAGTTCCTGAGCGGTAGGAAAATGAAAAAAAACTGTGTTTCTGCCTAAAATAACCAAGAGATGGCAGCACTCCATTCAACCCAAATTTGACTTGTTATATAATCTATATAACTACAGTACAACAGACAGTACAAATATGAAGTGAAATTGAAACAGAGCAATCAGCTGTAGAGTCAGCCAGGACGTACATCATTTCATCAGTCTTTCTCCCTGTTTACCATGGAGGAGTAGGAAACACAGCAGTGATGGAAAGTTCTTGTTGAAACAGAGACAATGAGAAAGTTTGTGACTCTTGTGTTCCTTTGTGGGCCATGGTCTACATTTGCTAAGGTCCTGATGCTGTTCCCTTGCCTTTGAAATCATTAGGAAAACACTGTCACCAAAATTTGTTCCAAAATATGACCACAGAAATTTTCATGCACATTGTAATAGGTCAAATTACATACAGTACTCTTTTTATTTTTGTCTTTTAAACACTGGAATAGAAGTTAATTCCCCTTAACGCTTCTCAGTCTTCATATACTGCTCCATCAGTGCAAACTGCAAATTATTTGGCACCTTGTCTTGATTTGTCAAGGTTTAAATAGTTATGAAGAGAGACCATATTGGATCTCAAGTGTTTTGGATTGTTTGGGAGGGAGTTGCTTCTTACAAGGTGCCAATGCGTTTGAAATCAATCTTGAAGAAGCTTTACTTTATGGTACATTTTGCATATTTTAGTTTCCAGAAATCTCTGGATACATTCTAAGTTTTGTTATAAATATCCAGGAGTTCCATGATACTGATAATCACAGCTGGAGCTGGGGTCAAATGTGCCTCTTTGTACAACTAGCATGGAGGCATTCACAAAAGGTGAACTGTCTTTGTGCTTAAATGGCTAAGCTTATCTCATCTGTTCGGTAGGTTGTTCCCATTCCAGTTTTTGCTGAACAAGTTAGGGCAACTGTTCTGTTTGGTTTTGGAATATTTTTCCTTATGTTTCTTCACTGCCAGAAGGCGGGAGGTTATAAATTAGCATGCAAGAAGTATCATGTTACAAAATCCTAGAAAAGATACAGAGCCAGTCATTTGTACCAAGTCAGCTCTGTAAAACCACTGCTATAGCTCCTGCTTATGTTTTGCTCAGACTCCATGACAGTAAAATTACAAAGGTGCATCTCCACTAGGATATTACAGCAGGATGGATTACTTTCCTATAGCAAAAACTGTTGAGTGGTAATTAAATCTCTACTTTTAAACAAACAGAGGTTCTCACGGCTGAAGCCTCACCTTTTCTTTCCTCTCTCCAACTTCCTAGCTGCACTTTCAAAAGTACACTTTGCAGCTAGCTCCCTCTCCCCCAACCCATTCCTCCTGTACATCAGGGACTTTCCATCATACTTAACCACAGGCATTAGAGGCGTTAGTAGCACTGAGAATGTTAAAGGAGACAGATGGCTGTTTCAGACAATGCTAACTTGAGTAATCGTGCTCACCCATGTTGAAAAAGAGGCAACTTGGATTTTCAAAAAAAAATAAAAATAAAAGTCCCTCATATGTATTTTTAATGAAGATAAAATAGCTGATAGTCTTTTGCCACTACAGTAGTATCTGCCTGTTTATAAGTAATTAATTTTACCAGGAAAATATTGCTTTCATCCCATTTCTCAGCAGCAATTTCACAGCAGAAACCCTCCCTCCTCTTCAAACTGACTGTGTAAATAAAGGAGAATACAGCTGGCAACATTTGGTGAAAACTGCTTTGTGTGACACTGGCAGGATCTGTTGGCTGTTACAGGCTGTTGACGCTCTCCTTTTAGACAGATGCAAGGAGCCTCCAAGCAGCACAGTGTCCTGAATGCTATGTCAGAGTACCAGAGGCAAGTGCCTGCTGGATTTGGCTTAGCCTTCACAAAAACGCAGGTTCAGGGAAACTCAGGAAGTCTTTCCAGCTTTACACTCAGAACATGAGCCAAGGACAAGCATAGCTTCTATAAGGAAAATGCAGCCCTAAGCATGCCCAGGAACTAAAAAAAAAAAAAAAAGTAAAATAAATAAATAAATAAATTCAGACAGGATGGAAGAGGAGACACCTTTAGAGGAAAGAAATTAAGCTTCAGCATAGAACTGTTCAGGGAGTGCGAACTAAGTCTTGCCTTGGCAAGATGCAGCACACAGACCCCTGAGGCAGCAGCAGATGCCAGTAGGAACACAGCTTTCCCAAGAACAGCTTCTCCTAATGTTACCACTGGATCTTATGGGCTCATCTGAAGTAATGGCTACCCTTGCACATATTTTGTCTGGGCTCTTTCTGTAGTCTTCACCTCCAGCCTCTAACCCTGCTGAGCTTGACTTGCACATGACACTGACCTCAGGTGAAATGATAATTGTGATGTGCACTATCTGAAGTTCTGATTTATTTACCTTGGAGTAGGTGGGGAAAGGAGAGGTATGAACCTGAAAAGTTCAGGGAAGTGCTTGAGGATTAATATGCTGCTGGACAGGATGAAAATTTTGCCAACAAAAATACAATCAAGCCAAGTATAAATTAATGGTGAGATTGGGAAGGGAGGGACTGCATGGGCAGAGAAAGAGCTTGGGCAGTTGGGTTGTCAGGTTGCAGAGTAACAGGAGGAAAGGAGTGTGTTGTCCCACGTATCAGTGAATGCCAATGCTGCTGACAGCACCTAAACATTAAAGAGCTTGTAGTCTCTGACTATTTGTAGCCCAATTCCTAAACCAAAGAAGAAATCCAGAGCAGCACTGGATACCAGACTACACCTCTGAGCCATTAGAGTATTTAACTTGCACTAAGGAAAATAGATTATTGATGCTGGCAGGGATGTGTATGCTAAAAACAGACAAGGAGATTGCAGTCTAATCCAAATCCAAACAGAAGCAAGTTGTCTAAAGCCAAATTCCTTTTATAGTCTCTTAATTTCACTACAAAATAGCTTTCCTTTAAGTTTTAAACTGTGTAGTATCTGAGCCAATCTAGCTAACCCTTTCCTATGAGAGTAGTCTGTCTGTGCAGGAGTGGACCCATTAAAACCTCATACAACAAACGGCTTGCAAGGCTCAGGGTAAAATCCTGGCCCCACTGAAGGCTGCCGGAGGTTTGCCAGGGATTCAGTGGGGCCAGCATTTTACCTCACATCTTTACAAGCAGCGGCGCTGCACGTTAAGCAGCAAAAAACTGCTGTGAATTTCCTGACATCCACATATGGGCTCTTGCTGATACTTCCAATATCAGATGGCTTTGTTCTGAAACCCAAAGTGGAGAGGTTGGGAAATGAGGCCATACCCTCTGACTAAAAGCTGATTCCTTTTACGTGATATATGTGTGATGCCTAATTCCAGCAAACAGACAGAAAAAAAACCAAACTTGGTTAGTTTTTTTTCCCTCTGATTCTCCTTGCCCATGGGAATAGTACCAAGAACTTATGCTAGGAGTGGCGTAGTCCATTATGGGACTCCACATAACAGAGTGTGGTTGGAGGGCAAGGAGAAAAGTGCAAGACCTTTGAGCTGCCCCTATGGACCTGGGGAGCAGAGGGCTGGCTGCTAATGAGGTATTGTCTGCTGGACATACCTCTGGGCCAGCATGATAATTGGAAACAGAGGGTCATCTGCCTGCAGCCTCCCAGCTCCAGTCCTTGGAAGTGCATAATCATGATCAATAATGCTCCCTGAGAATCTTTTAATGTGCTCTCAGCCACATTGCTTCAGTAAAGGATTTGTCAGCCTTTCCATAAACCTCAGTTTTGAAGAGTTTATAGCTCAGCTTGTTTTCATTATCTTGAGGTGAAAGTTGCCATATAAAATTTCAGACCAGAAACACTTTTTTTCCTTTACTAATGCAAAATATTGTTTGAAACAAAATTTGTCTCCAAATTTAGAGTCCTGGTAAAAGCTGTGCTGTTCTCTCCTCAGTTGTTTTGGGTGTACTGTTCACAACTTCTTCATGAAAACCTTTTGAAAATAAAGATTAACAAATAGACAGCAAGCTCTTCTGTCAAATTTTCAAACTACTGATTAATGTGCTCAGGACTGTTTAGCTACATTGCTCCTAACCAAGAAGTGTAGTAAGACTAAGTCAAGATCTTCTGGAGAAGAAAAGTGGACAATGCTATTCTACATTTTCCCCGTACAGTAACCAGAACTACAATTTTGTGATAATTTGTCTTTTAAGGAGCAGAAGTCCAGCTCATAAAAGGTCACAATCTCCACTCACCTTCTCTCTTAAACACTTGCTAAATTGCAACCCAGAAATAACAAAGTTTCCAGTAAGAGATTCTGTTAAATACAGCATTCCAGCTACTTGTTCTTGTAGGTCACAGTGGGAGAACTAGAGATACGTAACCAAGCTCAAAATGTTTTTACAAAACATGAGTTAGAACATAGAAATGTACTATCTCAGGGGATTGCCCCAGGAAGTCCAGAAGTGCTGCCATGCAGATGAATTTATCCATCAAAGACAAGAGGATTTATGTTTGCTAGATCTCCACGCTCTGAGAATTTTGTTCACTTTATCCAAATGTTATACAACCAAGACAATCTAGGTGGAATTAACATGTTCTAGGTGCTTTCTTAGTGAAAATGGACTTTTCACTTTTTTGGTACAGCCTATGTTTGGACAATTTCTCTCTAACAGATTGAATTTTGCTTGTGTAAGAAAGCTGTGGAAAATGAAAGGGGAAAAACTTTTTTTTTCTAAGCAGCACCACGATTACAAGTGGATTTTCATTTGTTTATTTATGTATTTATTTATTGTTATTAAGTAAGAAAGGAAGACTTGGAGAAGGGGAAGAGAGGGACACAAGCTTAATTAACTAGAATAGTATTAATTTTATCATTACTACAGGAAGTTGGAAGTGCACTGTCAGCTATAGAATTATACCAAGTATAAATACAGCACCTTTGTCTAATTTCTTAAGGAAATGAGACATGTATGACTGTGCTCAGTATGCTTTGTATTGTGTACAAACATGTTTTAGTCTGTCAGTTTTCCTTTCTTCCTCAGCGCTTCTTAATTCTCTGGGTTGAATCAGTAGGGCAATAGAGGTGTTAGAGCTGTCATTTTTTTTGTGAGGATCCTGAAAGGCTGAAGCAGCTTCCTGCAGGGAAAAAAAGAATTAATTAGCCACTCCAGTGGGGCAAATGATACCGTAAAAACTCTGCTGTTTTTGAACACCAGGAAATCCACAAGTGGTAAATAGACATTTCAACGGCTGGAAAGCTTTTAGTTGAAGTTGTTACCTTATTAGACAACAGAAAATCTACTGCTGATAAAAACGCATAGACAGGCAAGACTGACTACATTGCTCACAGAAGCATGCATTGGCAGGGAAAGGTGATGAGCACATACTTCGACTCCAAATTTTCCTTCAGATTTTTATACCCATATATCTTGTAATCCTCACTGGATGCTAAAAAATAGACAGCATTAACAGAAGGCTAAGGTCACCCTAAGTCAAATTTACGTAGGCCCTTACCAAAGGATATCATTTGCATCAGTTTTGTGCCATAGTCAATAGATCATAATATTGTTTCCTTTCCTTTAGAATGGGGCCACTTGGGTAGCTACAAATTCCTTTTAGAAAGTAGTTTTTCCTCTATTATTATCCTATCCAAAGACTGTATTCCTTGGTCTTTCCTTGAAGAAAATCTTATGGAGAGTGAGTTACGTGTAAAGTGATGCAAGCAGTTTGCCACTGCCTTGCCCAGCCCTTAAGCCACAAGTAGAATGAGAGCACAACTTAAGCTACAGCTCAAAGAGGGCAGAGGCAATCTTCTATTCTTTTTCATACAAATATCAGATACTAAGAATCATGTGGAAAAGGCAAGAGTAAACAATTCCCAAATTTCTTCCTCACAGTAGAACAATTTCCAGTTATCCTATTTTCCTGTTGCAAACAGACAAGAATACGGTATTTATTGGCATCAGACTTCTTGTCTGCTGGATACACAGCGGGTAGTAGCTTGAGTCCTCTGTTTTGGTGTCTACCCCAAGGGCAAAGCATGCTATGCTGATGCTGCGTAATGTGTGCAGCACTCAGCAGGCCTCTTGCAGGGCCTGGGTCAGTGCTCATGGCTGTCTGAGATCTATCAGCCACCCTGATGCCCTGCCAGCAAGCAGAGGCACAGCAGAAGAAAGGCTGCTTTGCTGAATAAAAGGAGGCTCGTGCAGTCCAAATGAACAGCAACTGGGATTTTCGATGCATATAATCCCTGCCTTCTTTGAGCTGTCAAGAATAGCAAAGTGCTAATAATAATGATCAAATCTATCTTGTTTCAGTTCTATCCCTCTCAAACACAGATTCTCAGATTAATCTAGCCCCACGCCAAGTGCTCTGACTGGCAAGGACATTAGAACTTATTTTCCCTGCTGATAAATAGCCAAAGCAATGTTCCTGTCCTGGTGTAACTGATGGAAATGCCTCTGAGCACTTGTCTCTCAGTATTTCCACTGAAAAGTCCATGGGAATCCTGCCCAGCCTGAGAAATGGAATTATAGGAGGAAACAAAATTAGGTTGTAGGTTTATCTCCTTGCAGTCATTTCAGAGACTTTTTAATAGCACACATGCTGAGAACTAGATAACTACTCACTCTGCAGCATTCCTGCTCCTAATGAAACTAAGGAGAAACCTTTACGATGTTCATGATCTCACTCCAAATCCCAGGTGTTAAATCACTGTATGTCATTAGGCCTTCACTAATGAAAACTTGAAATAATAAAATAAAATAAAATAAAATAAAATAAAATAAAATAAAATAAAATAAAATAAAAAGCTGTAGAGTGTTTTTTGTTTTGATTTGTTTTTGGTTTTGATTTTTTTCATGGCGGTAAGCCTGAACATTTTTGTTTCAGATCCACCATAAATATTTGACTCTCAAGACACCCACATTTATGATTCATTTTGTTAGCAGGCTGCTAAGCACACTTTAGAAATTTAGGGGCCTTTAGGGCCTTCCATGTGCCAGTTATGTGGAAATAAGGGCACCCTGGAAACTTTCTTTTTTGACCATCTACTATCTTATAAAACTGTAAACACAGAAGACTGAGAGACAGGTTGCTCCTGGGCCACAGAAGTGAGTGAGGGAACTTAGTGGTCTATCAGAAATCTTTTAAAAGATCAAAAGCTCTGGCAACACCTGCCACTTTGCAATTCGTAGCTGAATTCGTCCAGTTCGTAGCTGAAACTGAGCAGTGAAGTCAGGAGGAGATGGGCTGCTTAATCTGTGAGGAATTCAGTTACTCCCCAGCATGCATGAAAAAGTACACAAGGAGCAAGGAAAAAGTAGGTGAGTTCTGCCACATTAATATCTGGCAGTAATAGCATTTGCCTTTTACTGTTTGCTAATACTCAGGCTTTGAAGAGATGCACTGGAGTTACGTACAATCGACGGGAGAGAAAGGTGGCAGGGCTCCAAAGCCAATAAGAGACCAAGCACAGCATGCACCTACCAGTGCTGAAGCTGAAGAAGGAGAAGATTCAAAAGATAGACGTGGGGCCTTACCTACAAGTCAGCTCTGGAGCAGTGTCCAGCTCTGAGGACAGCTGATGATTGTCTTTGCTCTTGACTGCGCTTAATGTACTTCAGCATGTCTAAGTGTGATCTGAGCCCTTTTCTGAGGCAATGTGAGAGCAGAAGTGAGAGTGAGATGCTGAAGGAGCGGTGTACTTTGAGAAGGGGTCAAGTGTTAAGAAAGACAGTGAGTGAAGGAGACAAAAAATAACAAGTTACCTTCCCTGAATGTCTGCAAGTGTCATCCTGAATAAAAAGACAAATTCATAGCAAATAAGGAATTTTGCTCCACAGAGTGCTGCTGAAAAGCTTTGAGCCTAGTCCTTCTACAGAAGGTATTTTATGTGCCGGCTGTGAAATATCACAAACACTTGTCAAATGTTTAACAATCCAGCCCTGCTATGTTTATCCCTTTCAAACAATGCCTTGTTCGGGTCCTGGTTCTGAGAAGCAATTGTGTGGAGAATGCAGAAGGGAGGAACGTATTTAGAGAAGTTCCAAAATTTCTGTGGATTCTACACATCCCGTGATATACAATTGTAAGCCCTTAGCAGGTGGAATCAATATTACAGAGTTCTCTCTAGGCATTGCTTAAATGAGGAAATGCCTCATTTTCCAATCTCAGTAGCGGCAGCAAACTGCTGGAAAGGTTAACTGATGACTGGACACATCAGTGGGATAAATTATTTGCAGTTCCTTCTTTTACTTCAGTTCCTAGCAAATGGTCATGTTGATCAGGATAGAAGATCGTATGCTTGAGAACTTAACCAAAACTCCATGCCACAGATAACCTCTGCAAATAAATACTTGGAAATTTGCTGTGTGGCCAGTTGTATATATATATATATATATATTTGCCATATAGAGATATTTTGATATCCGTTGTGCAATCAAACCGGCATCAGATTTGCTTTCACCAGACACTGAACTCCTGGAGTGTCTCCCCCTACCTTCCGTTCTGAAGTCTTCATTCAGAAGTGTACAGGTTACACTGTACCTCCTGACTGAAACCCCACATTACTTCCATTTGCTTTGTTTTGATATGCCTACAGGGAAAAGTATATATTTCACCTTTTCCACCATCGCATGGTTCCATTTTAGGTCATGTAGTTGAAGGTGCAAATCTACATATTTTAACAAAGTTTTAGATGACTTAAATGCCTTTGATTGTTTGTCACACATGCTTCAGGCATTCACTGTCTTTCGTGGAGCCTTGAAAATGTCTTATCACTGAGTAACATATTCAAAGACATTTGTAGGAGAATTGTATTCAAAAGAAAACTCATCAGTGTGCTGTTGTGCTAATCCCAGCAGGCAGCCAAGCCCCACTCAGTAGCTTACTGGGATGATGGGGGAAAACTGGAAGGGTAAAAGTGAGAAAACTGATGCACTGAGATAAGGTCAATTTAATAGATAGAAGAAAATATAAAACAAAACAAAAACAAGTGATGCATAAGCAATCACTCACCACCAGCTGACCAATACCCAGCTAGTCTCCAAGTAAGGGCAACCTCTGCCAAACTGCTCCTCCAGCTTTGCTGTTGAGCATGACGTTATGTTGTATGGGATATCCCTTTGATCAGCTCATACCAACTGTCCTGGCTGTGCTTGGTCTCAACCTCCATTCCCAATCTACTTGTCACAGGATGGGGAAAGTGGTAACAGAGCATGAAACAGGTTTTGATGCTGTTCTTCTGGAGCAAATGCTGGAGACTTCTTCCCTGGGGGGCTCTGGATTAGATAGTTGGAAAGAAGTTCATACCCTGGGAAAAGAAAAAGGAGATGGCTTAATTCAGGGAAGCACTGCAAAAACACTTACGCAGCATGGGAGGTTACAAGATTAGTTTCAGCAAGGTAGTGCTCCAGCACCTGATCAACCTTGAGAGAGAGGGAGTTGCAGAGAAAAAATGAAAAGATCGTGGCAGCATGAAGTCATGGCAAATATTATATCCATTGTGAACCAAAAAAAAGCCCATTCATTAGTGATGGTGGAGAACAAAGTAATTAATTGGAGTACCTACACTGCCACTTTGTGGTGTTGTCACTGGCACAGCGACGCTGACTTCAACAGCAGTGGTGGAGATTCGCTGTGTAACAGACAGCTCCTTTGCTTTCTGAAAAGTCACATACCACTTGTGAACTCTGAACTACACCACTGCTGTTAGAGAGAACTGTAACCTTTCATCTCTTAGTAGTGCTCTCAGCCATGTGTTCCAGTAGAAGAAGCCAGGCATTGACATGTGGCCAGGAAGTGCTCCACTTTTTTTAATAAAATGACTTCTCCTCAAGAATAAAAAATTTTATATTGGAAAGGTGAGAAGAGGTAAAATGAAGTCCAAAATCATGCCAGATGACTCATGGAAAAACATAATCACCTCACTTCAGATTCAAAACAATGTAAAATTGTTTTTAGGTCCATGTCTGTACTTCCTTCTTCCCCTGAGACCATTAGGAAGACCCTGTCTGATCACAGAGTACAACCTGGCTGCACAGTACAGTTACTGTTTGCCAGAGCTCAGGGCCAGAATGTCTCAGGCAAATATCAATTTGAAGCTGATACAACACGCCCCACTGATAATCCCTTCAGACAGATCAGTTTTGTTCTTTTTGTATTAGGCTACAGGTAAGTCTGGAGATGGGATTAACTTTTTTTCTTTAATCCTTTTTTTTTTTTTTTTTTGAGTGCAGACATTCACTACATGCAGCCAAAACTCACAGAAAATCAGTCATGAGTTTGCATGCCCATCACTACATACTTGTACTACATCCAGTGCAAGAGAGAGACAAGTTCTGCTCAGAGTATCCATGCATTACTGTGCTAAAGACAGAATTCAAGTCAAATCTGTCTGATTTCAGTGCAGTCATTTTTTTTACTTATATGGGCAATTGGGATCAGCAGGTACTTAATCTCTGTTTTATCTGGAAAGAGACTAGGTCATAGCTGGACTTCATCAGCCAGACCTATGTCCTGGACCCAGACTCAGTTGGATATTAGCTAAATTTCCAAGAGCCTCAAATGAATCAGAGGAGAACACCAGAGGAGATGGAGATAAATGTCACAAAAATGCTGAAAGCCCCTGCGCATCCTCACAACTTCTTAGTAGCCTACATAAGTGTATGCCAGAAAATGCATTTGATCTCAATTATATATTACAAGTAATATTTACAGTCAAGTCATGGCATTACCTGGATTTGTATAAAATCTACCAAACTATGTTAAGTGAAATGCAATGGAAAACCTTTTATTCTGAGTCTCAAAACAAGTATACCTATGTTGAGGTTCTAGATGAGAATTCATCTGAAAATGTATTCATTTAATGAAAAAAAATAAAGACCTAAGAATGATTTGAAAATATGTAAAAAGAAATATTTTGAGAGACTGAATTTTTAAAACACAATTTGACTAGATGCAAAACCCATTTGTAATCAAATATTGGGTTTGGTACCTACCAAACTCAAACTGCTTGTTCTATTCTTTTAACGCTCTGAGGATACAATTTCTTACAATGGCTGGTGCAAAATTGATGTCTCTGTAGCACAGAAGAGGAGGACCCTGTTCCCTTTGGCCAACCATTCTCTCAGTTCATCCCCATTTTCCTGCTCCTTTCTCACCTAGATTCAGCTCTATCACTTGTCTTCCTGATGAGCAAAGCTTGCTTGATTCACTAAATTGCCAAAAAATAAAAAATAAAAATAAAATAAAAAAGAAAGGAAAGCAGTCCTCTCACCTTCCCGAAAGAAAAACAAGGCAATAAGTTGGCTTCTCTTACTGAAGAGGGATGCCAGCATTGGCTGAAGGGATGGCTTAGATGTGGCTGAGAGAGGAAAGGAGGGCAGGGAAGGAAGCACGGAGAGCAAGACTTCCCCCTTTTGGCTGCAGTCAGCCATTAGTGCAGCTCATAGATGCAGTTCAAAACCAAACCTTGCGTGAACTGAAATGACTGTTTTTCAGACAGTTTTGCCTTTTCCTGTCAGATGAAACTTTTTGCCTTTTATCTTTTTATCTCTAGCAAAGGAATTGCCTGGTTTGATGAGAGTCTCGCTCTCACAGTATAATTTTGTACCCATATATATACGTTTTCTGTTTCTTTATACCTCTGAAAAACGATCAGTCCAAACAGTAATGGTAGCTTTATGCAGTTTGTATTCCTTAAATAAAATAACGTGGATGTTCAGCTAAGTACATCTGTAAAAAAAAATCTGAGGAGTTCTTGAAAACCATCAAAGGCGTCAGTCACTTCTATGAAGACAAATATATATGTACACAAATATGCACATATATATGCAGACGCTCAAGTTGATGTAGGCAGCTACACACTGGGAGAGAACCTCTCTGTTTCTGATCTGACCTTTTCAATGCTCTGTATGTTAAAGCAGGAAGGAGACTAATTGCCGCAAACCAGAAGCTGTAGTAATTACTCTAATTCAGAAGTTACCAACCTTGAGAAAAGGGAAGCACAGAAAGGGAATCATGTTTAAAGGCAGCCCATTTTGCTTTGTTCTTCAACACAGCCCCATTCATAATACTGTGGAATTTATGAGTCTACTGAAAGTGAGGTCTCATAATGTGCACAGTATGTTGCCAGTTAACTTGAATGAGCTTCTCCTCTGCTTTCTGTCTGATTACTATAATACTGTGCATGAAAACAGGTCCTCCCTTCTAAAACATTCATATTACATTGGAGTACAAACTAAGGCAATAAGCTGTTCAGGTAGTTTGTGCAGCATTTCAAAACATCAGTCCTTACAAACGTGATCTAATGCCCCTGGAAGAGTTGGAGCGATGAATTTCTGTGGAGCTCTGGAGGCAGGCCTGGGACGGCATGAGCCTTTGTAAGCCTTCCAGTGCTTCCTGGTTCAGTTCAAGAGAGAAATGCTAGTTTGCTTGTGGGATTATTCTGCTTTGATGTCCTGTTCCAGATGGAGCCAGAAGTGCCGAGGCACGTAGGGAAAACAAAACCAAACTTTTACAATCTGCAGGAAAGATGCTTAAGAAGAATAGAAGCATCAACATGCTGGCCACTGTTTTTGTGAAAGCACTGTAACTTTAAAAAAAAACACATATAACATACAGAACGGGAAATAAGGATTACAGATATATTTTTTTCATAATCTTTCTGACGTTTTATTCTCCCAAAGACATACACGCATTTTCTTCTGATCTCAATGGTACTGGATTTGACTCTAAAAGTTCATACCACAAACAATGAAGCTATTACTCCTATGATTCATCTGACCTTCCAGAAGAAAAAGAGCACTCCATTCCTAGAGCTGCAACGCTTAGTGTTCTTAATTATTAATTTACATGCAGTAACAGACTATCCAACGGGTTTTGTATGCACAAGCTTGCTTGGTAGCACTAGCATATTGAAAGCACCCATCTGTAGAAGTCATTTAAAAAATCCTTCATACAATTTTTTGTGTGTTGATCTTAATTTCAACTGCTGTGTTTGGAATCTATAAAGCTCTATACACTTTTCAATTGATTTTGCAGTGTTAATTTCAATTTATAGTATCTTGTGTTAATCCACAATTGTAAGCATGCAAAACTCTAGTTTGAGAAACTGGTTTGTTCTCAATAACCTTTTACTGTATTCTACCCATAATCCCTGAAATGATTCTTGTAATTAGACCTTTTAAAACTCTTCATGACATAGAGTTACAAACATTTCAAACGTCTTTTGCAAAGACTCTGGCATTTTATTTGCCAGAAAAGTGAAGGGAAAAAAAAAATATAGGAAAAAGATTGCTAGATTCTTGGCAGTTACAAAATGAGACTTTCTGATCTCCATTAGGTCACCAAGAACAAATTCCAGTCCACACTGTAGTATAAATCCACGGGCTGCTTAGTAAGCCGTATGATGCACATTAGCTTCCATTTTAGAGAGTAAGTACAGAGACTGTCTCATCTGAGCAGTCCTGCCTTCCTTTCATCATGAGCTTGTCACTGAGAGGGATGAGGCAGTTTCTCAGGGCTCGGAATGGGCTGGAGGTACTGCCCTGTGGACTTCTAGTGGCAGTAACATCTGCTACTGTTGCTTCTTGCTGTGTTCTGGGTGCAGAGCTCCAGCTGGGACAGCCATTCCTACAGCAGGACAGTTTGCAATCTGAAAGAAGGTCTCCTTGTTCCTTGCTGTGGAGCTACAAATGAGCTACCTCACGCCTCGGGAACCCTCTGGCCAGTGGTTCTGATTCTCAGGAGCTTCCTGGTCTCTCCACATTTTACTACCACTCTCCTCAAGTGTGTGGAGCCTGAGAAGTTCCATCTTCCCAGGGGAGGCCCTGCCTTATTCCTGTCTGAGAAGCAGGAGAATCTGACTAGGATCACATCTTCTGTGA
This sequence comes from Odontophorus gujanensis, assembly GCA_013399175.1. NCBI lineage: Eukaryota > Metazoa > Chordata > Aves > Galliformes > Odontophoridae > Odontophorus > Odontophorus gujanensis. Next base: position 38,021 of record VXAB01000298.1, read on the forward strand.
ACTGTGTATCTAAGGCTGAGCTTCAGTACAGGGTGTCCTCGCCAGACACTTTGCATTTTGAGGAAGCTGAAGGAAGACCACCTGCAGTAATGGGGTATCAAGCCCAGTTCCCCATAGTTGTGTTAGGGCATCAGTATGCTGTAGTCATAGCCCATGTATCCATCACAAAATTATCCGAGTGCTTCTGGCTGGACTACAGTATGTATGGGAAATGAGGACTGTTGAAGGGAGGCATGTCAACTCTGATGTACCTGGTCTCAGCACAAGAGATGATACTCAGTGTTCAGCATCGCTGAGCTTTTTTCTTTTTATTTTCTTCATATATATAAAATTTAAATGATAGGCTCTCATTCTGCCAGTAAAGGTCAGTTTTCCATGCTATGGACTATTTAAACAAAGTTTTCCCAGAGGTGCTTCAGATTTAAATAGCTGATGATGGCAACAGAGCCTGATGTGATTTGCAGCAAGATGTTTTACAACTCAGTCTTTCTTAAGCAGTCAGCATTTGAAAGAAATCCACAAATCCACTTGGCTGTTGGAACCTAAAGAAAGAGACACATGAGGATCCAGGAGCAGGATACTTTAAAACATTATCCAGACTTCAGACCCAGGTCTTTCTTGTTTAATGTGCTATGTGCTGTAAGTCCCATCGCTCACTCTTACCAAATCTACCTATTTTGATGGTGAGTCACTTGTCTTTGAATTAATTTTAAAGTGATTTAGAAGTATTACTATTCCTTACTGCTTGGCTGCATAGGCAAAAAGAATAGCAGAATTATAGCGGTGTAACAAACTACTACAGTTACATCAACATGATTTCCTCTAGGGAATGCATGGTGGAATAATGTGACTTCATTTGCAGTATAATGACTTATTTTCCAAACAAAAATATTCTGTTTCTGTCGAGAAACCTGTATGTTAAAAGGTCTCCAACTATTTCCCCTCTTCGAGATGAAGGTTTAGGCAGTGTGGCTTTTTATATCACATTTATCCATATTGTCAAAATTTGTCAGGCTCACATAAATAAAAGTCTTTTGATTTCAAATAATAGAAGTATTTAAAATGACCTTGGAGCTTTTTTTTGTGTTCTTATTTCTGCAGACAGCATAGTATGATTATAAACTCTAATGTAGGTTCTTTCAGAGAACTGAGGATTGTACTTTTCTCCTCTGAACACTTTAAATCTGCATTTTTGCATTTGTTAACTACATGTCACAGTGACTAAAACAATAAAAAAAAATCATCATTATGCCATTAAATGAAAACAATTTACTTTAGTATTGCCATTATCACTTTAAGCTATGACTGTGATTACATTTATTGTTTTCCATAACTGACATCTCAGAGATTCAAAAATACGAGTACTACACATGGCAGTGACAGGAATACACATGGCAGTGACAAGAATAATTAGCGTTTTTAATAGGTGATTTTTGTTCATATTAGTCTGTATTTAAACTAATGTTCTCTCTGCTCTATTTTAAATCCTAAAGGAAAATATTTGTGATTATACTCAAAAAGAATCTCTATAAACCACAAATAGTTGCCAGCTTTGCCAGCAAGTCATTACCATACTGGTCAGTATGCTTAGTTCATTCTCTGCAGAGGAAAAGTAGATGACCAAGGCATCGCTTAAATCTCAATCTATCTCAGATCATGCACCACATAGCTGTAGGACTATTTCAAATATATGCCTTTCAAACATATATATTTGTGTCTGACTATTAACTTCAACTGATATATGAAGGATGTTTGGGTAAGATTGTACTTTTGGCCTGCCTTTCCTTGACATATTAGCTTGGTATGAGTGGAACTACTTTTTCTGTCAGCAGTCAGTTGTTCCCATATTCAGGCTACCTTAATTAAACCTACCTGTGGATGAATATAGTATATGAGAACTTTACACATGGACATAATTAAAAATATATTATAAGTCAACCCCTTAAAAAAAAGGAACAAATGTTCAGCACAGCTAAAAACATTCACGTTTCTCTGATAAACCATAAAAACATGCTGTAAGCTTAATTTCCATTAACTAATACCTTATTAGAGAAAAATGTTGATAACATTATCTGAGGTCTATGCAATATACAAGAAGCCTGAAGAAATTTCGAGTGAAAATAAAGTTAAGACAATCCTTTCATTTTTATTTCTTTCTTTGTTCCGAGCAGATAGGGCTGATCACTCTGTTTGAAAATTTAAAATCTGACCACAATTATCTTAAATGTGTTATTTATTATTATTTGAAGATCTCTGTGGATATTGTCTCTGAAAATGCTCTTTTCAAATATAGAAGAAAGCTTTGCATTCCAGTTCCCAGCAGCCCTTCTTGGGAAGTATGAGTTTGTACTTGTCTGAACTGGTTGGATAGAATTCATCCATCCCAGTTGTTCCAGCTACTTTGTGCCACCCTTCACAAGCTGCAAAGACTGTGAGAAAGAATACAAAGCAGCATGGATGTGCAAAGCACAGGAATAGGTTGGTAGTGGTTTTATCTCTTTATGCACAGACTTATCTAGGAGTGCTCTTTATTTCTCCATGGATATCTGCCAGAACTCAGCCTTGATTTAGGGGTTTTCAACAAACAGAATCAAACTAGTCCAAAGGACTGTGTAGGAGCAATTGCATTGCCATGTCTTTCATGTCTGTGGAAGGGGAAAGGTCATACAAAGCCAACTTTTGATTCATCTGACTTCCAGGATCTCTTGAAGCCTCACCCTTTTGCTCATACAATTCTGGTTAGTGATTCATTAAACTTAGTGCTAATAATGCTCATAAACACATTTTGGGAATGCTGACAACTTTCTTCTGGAATAGTGGTTTGTGAACAGTCTTCATCACATTCCCCACACCAGAAATGATGCAATCAGAATAAGACTAGGCAGTGTCACATGCTGGAAACTTAATGTGCATTGCAAATGACATTCACAGTATGGTAAGCAAGTTTTCTGCCTCAGCTTGCAGACCCTCAGGAGCTTCCTGCTTTTGTTCCATGAAAATCAGCTAGTAGTGACAAATCTTTTTTTCTTTGTGTTAGCTTTAGAAGAACTCAGATCAAAAGCAATTAAAACATTATTTCAAAACCTAATTTTTCCCATCATCCAAAAAGTTGTGGGTTAGTTAACTTTTGTCCTTGATATTGAAGATCCAGGTGTTAGGTGTAGTACTGGAAAGAACCACATTTGTGGTATTTTCAGTGTTGTCTATTGGCAGGAATACCTACAAATCTAGCAGATGTTCTCAAATATGCTTATTCAATGCCTAAAGGTATTTAAGGAACTAATTTTGATTGATTTTAGAAGAGTACTTAGTGCAAAATACATGAAACTGAATGTAGAAGCTCTTCCAGCCTTTCCTGTCAGTGCAGTCCCCTGACAGTACTCTTGGCCTGTTCCTTCAACCTGGTACAGAAAAAGAAAATGTTCCTTTATTCTTTCTCCAGGGAGACAGTGACACTCCATTCAATGCTGTTGTAATCTACCTATTCAGCAGGCACAAAGATGAAAAACCTTTGGGTCATTCATTGTAAATTGATAGAAGTGATATAGAAAACCTCTAAACTTCTGTAGCTTTACACCCCAACATCAGTCGGAAGTAATGCACCATAGCCCACAGATTTCTTAGTAAATATTCAGAGTTCACATATCCAAAGTTATTTTTTTTCCATTAAATAAGAATTCTTTTCACTTTGCTAAGAAACTTTAAGCTCTCCCCTGTTATTACAAGAACTACAGGCATGTGTTTTTCCCAATATTGAAACTTTCAGAATAGCTTGAACGCTGCTAACAGCACAGTAACTTATGAAAGAAAAAATGTTATGTCTTTGCAGAAACAAAGACAAAACAGCAGAGCATCTGTTTCATACATAAAGGCACCACAAACTAGGTCAGGGCTACTAAATGATGATGTCACATGGTACTTACTGAGACAGCATCTTCAGAATGAAATTTTGGAACCATAAATAGGAACTTGCATTAAGAGATTTCAGAGCAACTTGTTTTGTTTTTTAAAGATATCTGAGGCTACTTGCTATTAAAAAATTGTACGTTCAACAGTTCAGAAATCAAGTACGTTTTGAACTATCTAGATCTTTTAACTCCCAAAACCACTTCTATGCTTAAAATTAAGAATTTGCTTTTCAGAGAAAGAAACACAAACAGCTTTCAGTAATTCAAAATTCAGAAGATAAAGGTAGGTGTAGGTTTTAACCAAAGCAGTTATGTTTGGAAATGTTGATGTTACCGTAAACTACACAAATTATTAAAATATGGATCAAAAGAAGGAAAAAATGTGGGTTTGATCCTGTACATAAATCTCTCACCAACTTCAGAGATGCATTTGGTTACTTAATTGCACATTATTGGCTCTTCAGGTTTGTTTTTCAGAATTTAAGGCAGTGGGGAATGGGACTGTACCTATTTGCCTATGAGACGCAAATAGGTACAAACATTTTTTAAATTTAAAACAAAAGAAGTTAAGCATCCTTTGTGTTCATAACCGCATAGAAAGTCTCACTAAATTTCGTGTTATATCTTTAGATGCCAAAGTAAATTCGACACTGTGGTCACTGAAGTCTGTCCTGTTTCCATAGCAGTCATTTAGGCACTGTTGTTTATTTTCTTGGAGACAGCATCAGACACTAATGTACAATTGAAATCAATGACAAAACCTTCATCAACTTCCAAGAAAAACAGATCAAGTCTATACTGAGGTAATGTGTTTGTGTTGTTTTTTATTTTATTTTCGTAATTACATTTTTAAAAGCCTCAGTAAAACAGCCTTCTAGAAGCTGTGCAGCCCATTTTTCTATCTTTCTATTCCATCTTTAAACTGCAGTTTAATTAAGTTCATCTTAGTTTTGAAGGGGAGTGATAGCTGGGTAATGGCTAAGAGAGATGTAGGCATAAATAGCATGATAGCTAAACTTGATCTCAAAAGAGAAAAATTCCATTGCAAGAAATACAACTGGAATTATCTTGAATTTGGGATTGGGAGAGGGGATTTGTAGTTGTTTTTTTTTTACCCTGACAGAAAAGGAGTGTACTGATGAAACTTTCTGATGAATTCTGCTGAGGATACTAATTTAGGAAACACTAGGGAAACAAACAAGAAGAACCTGTGATCTTGATTTACAACAAAGTTTGGCAGAGCAAGTTTTGGGAGCCCCCACCAAGTAGCTGTCCCGTAATTGAGGAGCTCATCAATTGGAAACAAGTGTTGAGATAAAAAGATCTGGGTCTACAGGTTGATGGCTGGATGACAATTGACTTGCAGAGTGATACACTCATAAAAAGAATAAATGTGATAGTAAGGCATGCAAGGGCACTCTCTTGCACAATTCTTTTGTAAACTTCTTGTGTGGCACGAAATGATGTTAAATTCTGTGTTCAAGAGAAATGAGCTTGAACAAGAGCCAGCATAGTGAAGGGATGAAAATTTGAAAAATAAAAATTTGTGATTTAAAGAGGACTTCGTTGTTTGGTCAAGTAAATCTGATGTCTCGACGTTTCTTAACAAACACCACTGGGAAAAAATCTAGCCTTGAGTCAGTTTAGTACGGAGATTAGAAGATTTCTTATCCTTGCAGGACTCAGTTTTTGGAACAACTTGTTTTAAGATTAGTCGTCGTGAATTTGTGCAAGAATTACATGACAGAACCACAAGCAATAACAAGGGAAGGGCGTCATTGACACAGAATGTTCCAGTCCTCAGAGTTTGTGCTGCTCGTTATTAAAAGCATGATTACAAAAACTGCTGAGGAAGACAAACAAAATGAGGGAAGAAAAAAACAACAAAACACTGAGCTGCCTGCCACCATCCTTTAACAATAGCTATTTTTACTACTCAAAATAGTAACAATTCATTCAGATTGCATGTAAGAATCTGTAGAAATAATAATTTGATAAGTTCAAGGAGAACATAAAGAGTAGCAAAAATTTTGAAAATTGTTTAGGTTTCAACACAGCACCACCTATTGGAATAAAAATAGTAGTAAAGCATTGGAAACAGTATAAACAGAGCTGGGGTAAACTATGATTAATTACAGATCTGCAGTTAGGAGGGCTCTGTAACTAGCTCTGCTTTGCATATTTTCCCTGTAAAGATAAATTTAATGGCAAATATGCTATTGATTTTTTAATTTGTTAGAAATGAAGGTTTTATCGCTGTCCACCTGAGGTAAAGATTTGCTCTGAACCATTAGAATTGGCACTAAGCGAAGATATCTTCACAGCAGTGAAGAAGATAAGAATCTGTTTCCTAGTAAAGAAAGCATTGTGCATGAGAATTTAAATGAGCTGCAGATAGATACAGATAAGTGATATAAGTATATGCCTGGTCTATCATTACAGAACATATCAACTACTTTAAAATACACTCTGTTCAGATTAATCACTGCATTGCTGCCACTTCAAATGAGACATTCAGGTGGAAAACTGGAATGGCATATGCTTTTCTTCTTATTAATGAGGAAAGTAAAACATGCCACAATTCAAAGTTCCAAGTGAGGGGGGAGCACAGGCACTTATCAACATCCAGAGAACAAGGTGGAACATGCATGGCTCAGAGCCACAACCTCAGGGCTTTATCTCATCTGAGTCCCTTCCCTTCTCAACTCAGGAGAAAAAAAAGTAGTCTTTTTTTTTTTTCCCTTCCAGGGATTATTTCTGCTCACAGATTTAGAAAGTAAAATATGAAGAAAGTGGTTTCTGCTGCTTTGTGTGACAACAGCAGTGTTTAAAATACCGGTGCCCTCTTCCCTATTCCCGTGCAGCAAGTGGGTGTGAAAACCTATCCAAAGAGCAGTGCTGCAAGCTGCGCATGGATAGGATGAGGGACCAGACTGTATCTCCCTGAAATGTTAGGGTCAAGAAGGGTACTGTAAAACTGGGATCAGGCTGCTGATTTGCCTTCACCTGGTGGGGGTGCTCAGCAGGTTGTCTGACCTGTGAGGGACAGCTGAAGGCAGCCCAAAGTCGAAGACTGCATGCCAGCAAAGGGACAGCTCTAGATGGGCATGACCTCTTTCCCAAGCATAAGGGTGCTGCAGGCACATGGAAAAGGTTTGGTGACAGCCCCCTTCTTCAGATTGTTAATTACTTTAATGAAAGTAAATGGGAAGGCATATAATACTCTAGTAGAATATATGTGTAAAAACTTCCAAGCGCTGCTTTCCCATTTAATAACCACATCCATTTCAGGTAAAGCTGCACTTCTGAAATTCACGAACATGAAAGCAACAGTTTTCAAGAATAAAAACAGCACTCCTATATTTCAGTGCTATCTCTTTACTACAAACACTGGCCATAAATATACAGTCCACAATAGTTAGACAATACTGGTGCACGATTAACAGTCCTCATTTACATGGACTTTTATTTAATGTTTGAAGTTTGACATTTGAAAACATTGCATTTTATTTAGAGAGTCAAAAAGCCACAATGCTTTATACTATGTAAATGTTTTGTTCTTGTTTAGTTGTATGAAATCTTGAATTGCCCTGTGTCCTCGACCACAAACAAGTTTATGTAACTATGAGACTTCTGTGACGTGATTTTTCTTTAAAGAGACAGGAGTTAAGTTCAAAGCTAATAATAACATTCAGGATTTGAGAGCACGACACTGAATTGTGTGGTATTTTAGGTGTCTTAGTCACCAACATATTTTCTCACAGGACATAAGCTGAAAAGAGAAACCTGAAGGTACTTTTTAAAGGTGACATTTAATTGGAGAAGCTGTCCTCTTTTAATAATGCTTCAAACACTTTTTCATATCCATACACCTAGGTTTCTTTCTCCCTTCTTCACTCTGCAAACAGCAATAAGTTTCCAAATGACCACTGAAGAGTTTTCAAGGAAAATATTTGCCTAACTGTGATTCTTCCATGGTCTACAAGCACTGTGAATAAGTATTTGTACACTTGAGTTTCTCTTTATAAGCATATAAAAGAAAGAGTAAAGATGAGAAATACATTTTCATGTACAAATAATATGCACCATCACCATTCTTACTGTATTTTCATCAGTTAGACTTATTTTCCATACTTCCACGTCATATCCATTCATTTCCATGTTATGCATATTTCAAGATTAATACCTTGCCTGTGTCAGTGCATTTCTACTAACAGACTAAAAATTGACATTCTTCTCCAGTTTTTGACATCTTATATAACATTTCCAAAATATTTGAAATAAATTCTCCGCAGAAATCACTTCACCATTTGCAAACTTGACAGTAAGCATGTCTGTCTTCATTTGTGTGGACTGTGATTTCAGCAGAAGATGCAGATTATGTTTCAGACCACTCTTCTGGAAGGACAAATAGTTTATTCTACAATATTTATCTTAAATATAACAGGATCCCTACAAGTCTGTTATAGACCTCACAGAAGTTGCTTAACACTGATCTGATAAATACGTCAATAAATTAAAAAAATATGTATTTAAGCATTCCCAAAAGTATTTTGCAGCAACATTACAGTACTACTTGCTGTTAATCATGGATTAGTTAAATAAAGAAAACAGATGCATACTTGCAACTCAGCATCTGAGGACTCGGACTCCTTTGTCTTCCTCCTCTGAAGAACCATCTCATCTTCTGATGTACTATTACACTGAGTAATATTCCTTGAGTAATTACAACCAGAAGTACTTTTCAAATTATTTTTCTTCCCTACTGGGTAAAAAAAAATCCCTCACTTTTGACACCCGATTTCTGCAGCATCCTCTAGTCACATCAACAGTGAAATCCTGAAATGCTGTTGAGTCATAGCTCTGGCACCAATGAAAGTATTTTCCAGCACCATGAGAAAGCACTGTAGTATTAGTAGTGCTAAATTTATTTTTGAGTTTCCAACATTTCTGGATAAATTTTTACTGAATTGCATTTATTTGTGATCTTACTGTATTTACAGGGAAAAATGTATACATTGTTGGAATGGCTGCCCAGAGACAGGATGGAATCTCCATCCTTGGAGGGCCTTCAACAAAGTTGGCCAAGGTACTGATGTACTGAGGTGCTCAGCTTCAAAGCTGACCCTGCTCTGAGTGAGAGATAGGACCAGATGCCCTCCAGACAGCTCCTGCAGACAGAACAGATTATTCTGATTCTGTTGTTCACTGTCATGGTAGCAAACTTATAAAGGAGCTTCCTTTTTCTACCATATATTTAATATTTTTCTCATTACAGTATTACCAGAACCTGGTGTAATGAAATTTCAATGTTTTTTTAGTATTTTTAATTAGTACAGGAAATACAGAGGGTCATTTGTTAAGAAGCAAGCAATATTATTCCTAATTAACTTTATATACTATTTACCTGTTAATTTGTTTTATGTGTTTTAAAATACAAACAAAATATTAATTAAAATAATAAAGCACTGGGCTAAGCTATTAATACCTTTCCTTAGATCTGAGAGAATAGATACCAGTTTTCATTACGCTTCAGTATGCTGGATGAATTAATTATTGTCATTTCTTATCTTTTACTACTTTCAGAGAGTAGTTGCCACAGTTCATTTATAGGCCACATGTCTTTTAACTGGAATACCATTGGATAGAGACTAAAGTCTAGGGGCTAGATGTCATGATGATGATGATAAGATAGAAGGGTTGCAAGAGCGACTGGCACCCACACTCATGCACCAGGTATTACGTTTTGCAGACAGTCGGAGCTAATTGGATAGTCAGGGAGGGAGAGCCTTTTCTCCTGATAAGTGTTCACGTGAAATATTGCCTCTCATGTAGATTAATTGTTTACTGCCATCATTGTTGTCAAATTAACTGTTGATAATTACAATATTATTGTAATAATGCTTACAGCAAGGCTTTCTAATTCAGGGAAATCGGAAAAGGATGCTCAGCACTACCTGTAGTTGCAGGATCATTTCTTATTTGTTAGCTGCATTTTGATGTCCTCCTTACACAAAACTCCACCTGTCTTGCAGACAGGGAGGCATTTGTGTTTTGCTTTGGGGTGGGTTGTTTTTGGTTGTTGCTTTCATAAGAACTCAGTGTTAATAAAATTCACCCTGCAGGTCAGGAAGTCCTCATGCAGGCAGATGGAATTTAAAGATTATCCAGGAACACCATCCAAAACTGTCTGTGTCTGGCAGTGATGTTGATAGTGGTGGGAGAAGAAGATCCTGTTTATATTTTCCTTTCTGAAAGGGCATAAATTATAGGATGCATATGAACCAAACCTCAATCTTTGTCCATCTCTTGCAGGAGGTCTCTGTTTACAAATGCATAAACCATCTCTTTAGTGTTTGCAAATTAAACGCCTGCTTTTCTGATAGTACAAATTAATATCTAGTTCCAGAAAGCTTGTGAGGTCTAACAAAGCTACACAGGCTGTTGCTTGATTCTATGCAAGAAATGCAAAATATAATGTAATTAAAGAAAATGCCTGCAAATGCAGACTGGGTTTTCCTGATCAGTTTAATTCCCATGTTCAAGTAATTAACTGCATGTTTGAAACACAGAACTTTAAATCAGTGCAATTTTTGAGTGTGTTTTTCATCAATTTGTGTGATGTATGAATCTTCATGGAGAATAAGCAAAAGAACTGTGTATAAAAGAAAATCAGTTTTTCAAATAAGTAAATACATACTATACTGAGGATGTATCATGTGAATCTCAAGCTGATGTATCTGCTTTTTCATTTACAGGATGTATCTCCAAGTCACTGTTTATGTTAGAGAATTCTTTCCAGCAATAGGGTGGCTACTAGCTTTCCATAAAAGACACTGTTTGGCTTGGAAAGGTGGTTTGGTCTCACTGTTGCCAGAGATACTCAGAAAGCTAAGAGGACTGTTTCTCCTAACTTTGAAGGAAAATGGTTAAAGTAGGTTTTGTGTATCCCTGCTTAGGATAGCTGGGCGTTTTACAAAATCTCACAGAGCATCTATTTACATCATTAAATGCGTAAATACCTTCTCCAGGCTGGCCTTAAATCAACAAGTAGACTGCTTTGCAAGAAGTTTTTAAGCCTTTACTTTAGAGTGAAACCAGTCATGTAAAATCTGGCATATTCCTAAATTTGTTCCATTGGATTCCTTGTGTAACTGTAAGTCTGGTTTTAACAGGTGCTGTTAAAGCTTGTGCTATTTTATGAGGAACATTTTGGTCAGCTTCACTGAAAATTCATGACTCACCAAGAGTCTGTCAATCTATTACTATATTTCGCTGTGTGACGGAGTGGAAACTAATCTCCTTATCAGTGTGTACACTCTGCAAACATAACAAAACAAAATGAAAAAGCTCATTTGATTTGAGAATCTGAAGTCAAAATTTCTTAGCTTATTATTACTTTATTCCAGGCAATGCAACAAAAATGTGTCATTATCCCAGCTGCACTAGGACTTCAATAATAAATGGCTATAACTGTCTGATGGTGCATGCAAGGAGTTTGATTCTGTTCCCACTGAAGTCAATGGCAGTCTTGTTACTGACTACAGCTAAGTACCTTATCCTTGCATGAACTTAATGAATATGCCATCTGCAAGAATAACATACACCATGTTTGTTATGATTATTCTGTTTGCTGATAATTGATTATTGGTCACTTAAAACTTATGTGTTTGACATCGGGTACATTTTCTTCCCCAATTTTTGAGCAACCCCAGAAATGGAAGTAGGATAGATGTTGACACGTTAGGGACAACTAAGTGTTCATCAGCCAAAGAAGACTCCTCAACTGGGGTAAGGAAAAAAATAGGTAATCCCTACATCTTACAAACACGACATTCAAGACAAAATGGTCCACAGCCGAATACGGGAGATTACACTAACTTCTATCTTCTAAATAGCCATGAGAAGCATTGCCAGTTGGTAAGAGAGCAGTTCTTCTGCTTCACTACATCCCATAGACAGCAGCAACAGAAAACACTGAGCAATGAATTTCTCTGTCTTTGGCTCAATGTCATCAATGTCAATGGAGGCCACTGTATTAACAGCAAATGTCTCTTTGATGAATGCATCCAATGTCCAGTGCATCTCTCTGACTTCTGAGGGAATCTCCCCTAGTTTTCTTTGCAACAGTGAGGGAAGATCTGATCCTTTCCTGGTGAGCTACAGGAAAAACATCTGTCTCTGACACACAGAGGAAACAGGGAAGGTATTCAAGGACTGGAACTACTCTGATGTTTTAACGTGTGTTGAAGGAAGTAGAGTTGAAGCAGGGGGAGTGCCAGGAACTCACGCCTTTTCAGTGCAGACCTTAGAGCTGTAAATTGCAATCCCTCTGTGGCCTGCTCCTCATTTGTGCCTGCTTTCACTCACCACCCATCAGCCTCTGAATTTCATCCCCTGCTCATCGCAACTGCCCCTTGCCACTCCAGCAGAGCTCTCTACCCACTATTACAGCTCCTTCCAACCATGCTTAGCACTAGTAAGTGCTGTGATGGTGCTGATGGCTCTGAGCAACAGGATAAGGTTGTTCAAAGCAAGAAGGTGATGAAGAACAGCCAGTGACAGCATTAGCAATGCAGAAACAGCCAGAGGCTCATCTGCCTCTTCTCGTGTTCTCCCCCGGTGCATTATGCTGATGACAGGGCTCCAAAAACAATTCTCTGTGCTCCAGTGCTTTGAGGCAAACCTTGGCACTGGAGGTGTCAGCCCATTCACTGTGGAGGAACTGTCTTAAATCTATTCTTAATCATTTGTTCATATAAGAAAGTTTTTTCTCTCTAAAGAAAATGTGTTTCCTGCTTAAGTACAAACACATGGGATAGCCATACTGGGTTAGCCACTGCAATTTAGGAAACCAAATTTTTCAAGAGAAAAATGCAGGCTCATAGAGTACCTGTGCAGCTAGCTGATATACCATAAAAGACCCAGGTAGTCCTCAAACAAAAGCCCGTATCCAGGTTTTCAGGATGGAGGCACACGCTCTGGCCAGTTCACAAGCTGTCAACAATCGGTACGGTATTTTATTTCAGTGTTTAGTAAAGAACTGCAACAAATCGTTTATATATATATATATATATGTAGTGTTAATGGGTGTAAACTAGCCCTAGTACAAAGTCGATCTACTTTGACTGCATTTGCCTATGCAACATAAGCAGCTCCTTGGCTGCTATTTTCCTCTGCCATTACAGAAGCCTCCTCACACTCATGAACATGTGTTTCTACTCAGAAAATACTCTAAGAAAGACCACCTGCTTACAAAGGATACTTTTTTTCCAGTCCCACTGGGGGTCTTACAGACAGGTTTTAGCATACGGGAAAAAAATGAGTAAAGTAAAAAGCTGAAAGGACAGCTTTCTTTTAATGAAAGGCAACAGTGTTATCCAAGATGTTTGTAACAAAGCTAGGAGAGAAGATATTTCTTAATTATTATTCCTGTTGAAGTTATGATGAATAAATAACTTCATGGGAGAAAGCAGTAATAAGAAACTTGTCCTTTGCTTCAGTGCTTTAGTTTACTTTGGCTTGTCTAACCAGTTTTTAAGGGAAAAAAATGTCTGAATATACTTAAACAGGGAAATAAATGTTCCTTATGCATCTCAAATCTCAAATTAGGGTTTTCTGAGCCATCACTAAGCAGTGGACAGTTTAAAAGAAAAAAAAAGTATCAGTGCTGTTGTTTTCAGAACTCTTAAAGAGTTCTCGTAAAGAAACTCGTAAAGACTGTTAGACAAGAAATTTAGTCATCTTTGTGGATATTACATGAATATCAAGTCAGAGAGATGTTAAAAGCCTGTGAAGTGGGGAACTCAAAGAATTGAGTAGGAGTTACAATCCACTGTATTTGAGGCTTGATCCAAAATGGACTTGGTTTAAAGTTTTCTTTTGACTTGAGTGGACAGCAGGTCAGCCTGAGCTGCTTTAGTACTCCATTTTTGCACATTCATGCCTTTACAAATAAGACAAATATAGTCTGAGAGCTATGGAGGATTTACTTAGCAATAGTATAAAAAGCTGGTGCGCCCTTCAATCCAACAAGCCCTGTAAGTTTAACATGGATAAATAATTACATAATTAAAAATGCCAAATAAGAAAAAATGTCATGATCTGGAGAAAAGAAATTTTGCCAATTCATTGACAGTCAGGATCAAGAATGAAGTTCTAGGTGCCTATACTAATGCTAATTAGCACCTAAATAGAGAAGCATACGGGGAAAATACCAGTTTTCTTTCCTTGTTCTGTATAAGGAATGGCAATAGGTTATTTTATTCCAACAACAGAAATTGAGTGTAATATTCTATTCCATTCCATAGGGAATCTAAGGAGCTCGTCATCTAGAAAGAAGAGAGGCTTGAGCCTACGCTAAGCAGCTGCACACAGCACTCAGGAACTGGGCAACATGCCATGAGGGAGGCCAGCAAGAGACCTAGCAGCAAGCCCATGCACTGCTGCTGCCAGAGGTCAGCCTGAAAGCTGACGGCTGAGTATCCTCCAGCTGCCACGCACATCCTGTGTGTGCATCCAGAGGTGGCTGCGGGTCACATGCTACAGTGTAGGAGGCAGGCAAGTAGTGATATGATGGTCATATTGCCAGCGGTAAGTAGGAAGTGGAGCTTGCAGTGCAAAGTCTCACTCCCATACATACACAACATGTAGACCCACACACATATATGAGCCAAATATCTTTCCAAGAGCTTTGCTATATAGTAGGTACAGAATCGATGTCCTATAAAAATACTTTTCTGTATTTATATGCAGAACATCACTGTTTTTGCAGTAATGTTAACTTGCATATTTCTTGCCTGTGGGAAATATATTAGCAGCGTAAAGCCTAGGAATACAACATTAAAAAACAAATAATCATAGAATGTCCTGAATTGGAAGGGACCCATGATTATTACTGTGTCCAACTCTAAAGAAAACTGAGCTGAACCACAAAAGCAGCAAGTTCTGGTAATCAGTTGTCTTATTAATAAAGAAAATAAACAATGAAAAAAAAAAGGCATTACATCCTTAAGTCTAGAACATTTTTTATTTTCAAAATAGATCTCTATTATACACTCATCTCAAAAGTTAAGCAACCATTTTTTCACTCCTGGGAAGACTGTTGTCCTGTTAGCAGCTTCTTAATTCCTTTTCACTGTGCATACAGGCCTGTGGTCAATGTGATAACAACCGAAGAGCTCCAAAACCAACAATACTTCTATTCCAGTAGACTGCCTGTGTGTGTCTGTCCAGAAGAAGTGAGAATCTATTCTATTCTCCTGCAAAGAGTACTTAAATATATGCAAAATCTCAAGTGTCTTGGAGGTTTCTTCAGGACCATCAGAGACTTAATACTTGCCTAGTATTAATGCTTGGCTGAGCAAAACAGATCTCTCAGCTTCAAAGAAACAGCTAGGAATCTCAGAGTAACTGTCTGTTCATATTAGTTCATGTTGGACCTGGATGCTTTATTTTGAACACAGATGGGGACAAAAATTCTGACAGGACAAAGAAGATAAAAGGGAGAGATGGAAAATGTCTGTATTCAAAGTACTCTAAGTAACCCAGATAACACCATTTTGAGCACTTACATTCATCCACTCACTTTTTATTTATGTCAATTTTGTATACTTCTAAACAACAAGTTTTCATCTGATGTAGGATAATAGCTGAAATCTTCTGCTGGAGACCGGAAATGATGGTATAAACAAGACCTTTGGGTCCAGTTCTCTGTCTTTGGCATGGTACTTGTGGCTTTGGTTTTTGCAGTGCTTACTGGAATCACAGTGCCCAAATGCTTCTCCATGCTGCCTGGATTAAGTGCAGCTTTTTTTAAATCTTGCTTCTCGTCTTCTGCATTTCAGAAAAATGTCACCAAGACCTTCCAGCTAACCATTAAATACGTCTTTTATCCAATCTTCACTGGCTCCAGCAGACAGTCAGCTGCAGTAGGGCAATATGGATGAAAAAGTATTTACTTAAATACAAGATTCTAAAAGTTGAGACAGTGTCCTTGAGATAGTCTGTATCTAAGCAATATCCATTTCTGCTTTTCACTGATAACTGTGGTTATGTCTCAGTGTCCATTTATGACCACACAGCATGGTCTTTGTTCAGTCACTAAATACAGATCCAAGCCAAGGATTTATGCAAAGAATTCTACCAAGATCTTATTTCTTCCACACTGCATATAGCAATGTTTGAGTTACACTGAATATCCATTCCCAATCTTTTGTTCTTAAATATCCAAAATTCATTGCACTTGAAACGTTTTTATTGATGTTCTCTATCCCAGGAGATAAAATGATCTTCCCTCAGAATGAGGGACCATCTTCAAGGCCTCTTTAGGAAGCCTTCCTCATTCAGAAAGAATTCATTCGCATCTACTTCAAATATTTCATAGATAAAATATTCTCATATTGTTGTGCTAGCAGCAGTTGTTGACGGCACTTTAACAGACTTTTTGAAGGCTATAGCCAGACAGCTGCAATGGCTGGCATTGACTTCCACAAATGAAACCCATAAGTGGTTTGTGATCTGTCCGAATGGTAAAGAGACTTCCCATGAAATTATTGAAGCAATTTTAAGCCCAAAGATAGCAGTTAGACTTTCTGTCTCCAACCAGTAGCAATTCTACCCAGCCAGCTGATTATTCTTCAGTGCCTGTCATGTTACTGGTCAGAACTGCCCCTTCTCTGACATTACAGAGAAATTTTTGCTCAAAATAAATAAGTAGTATGGATGGCCAGGGGAGCTCCATAACACTTGGTTCTCTTCCTCAGTACCAGAATGTCTCTTGTCCTTAGCAAATGATGTAATTGATCTGCAAGTGCTAAGACACTAGAGGAAAAAATGTGGATGAAAGTAATGAACACACAACGACTTATAAATGTCTTCTTCTGGAAATCTGAATACTTTCACAAATCATTTTATATCTTCTGAAAGACGAATTTCTCCTCTGCCTGTTCTGCTTCCATCCAGATATATATTTATAGCATATGTCTCTTGCTTATGTTTTGTTTTGCATGAGACCTCAGCACCAAAGTGTTTGAAGTGCTCTAGTTGAATTATCTCTGCGTGAGGTGAGGATGTAATCAGTGCTCGCAAAATCACCTTTGCAGATAATACTGGAAGGTGGTATTGGTTCATTGGGCATCTTACTGCATCAGTATAAATGTCTGTGAATGTCTGAAACATACGTTCTTTTCCAGTCAGCTCCCAACTAACTTCATTGGTAAGTCTTCTCTCTTTATCTAACATGAAGAGATTAGCTACTAGCTTCTGTATAACACTTTCAGATGTGGATATTTTTGGCTGGGTTAATGATAGAGAAAGTTAATTTTGAATATTAAACTGGTGAAATGATGTTGGCCTAAATAAACTATCTAATTTAACCTCAGGCTATTCCCTGAGGATAAGAGATCATTTTTTATTTGCTCAGCCTAAATATAAATGATAATATTTTCAAACTCCTTAACCCCTTTCAGCACAAGCATTATGTGCATTCAGGACTTGAGTGAATGGTAGAATGTAATGTGAAGATCTGCCCTAGTTTCAGTTTTAATTTTCAAAATTCTCACAGAATCACATTGGATCCTAGGGCACAAGGAGTCCAGAAGAGTCTGTTCTTTTTATTGTTTAAATTTTATTTTTTATTTTATTATATATTTTATTTTTTAATTTCAGTATTTATTCTACTTTCTATTGTCAATAATACAGTGGTGACTTTGCTATGCACAGTGATGCAATGTATATCATATATGTGTGTGTGTGTGTGCCTATGTGCCATGTGTATGCACTGATATGTAAATCTGTAACTGGAGATTCTGTCCTCATATCTCGGATACCTACTTATTTAGCCGTGTCACTAACTGGCAAAGTTCCAGTTTCTTGACATTTGGGTTTACATGTCTTCCTGAAAGAATCTCCTCTTTCATTTATTTGTATTTGGGATGCTACTTCTTTAGTTTGAGAAGATGACTGACAGACTACTTTGCATTTCTTGGCTGAATGCCCAAACCTGAGGCACTTCTGACAGGCCATTTAAACTGTGTATACTCACATAAACTGAGCTAGTTCTTAGGGAGCAAAAATGTCCTCTGTGAGCTTGCAACTCTTTCAGCACACTTTCAGTTTTGTTTACTAAGCCAGTTTGTTTTCCCCTCTGTTTTAAATGAAAATCTTGCAGTGTTCCTCACAGCTGATTCCATTGCTGATGATAATTTCATTACATTAGAACATGTTAAATTCATTTCTACCTCAAATCCACTTTGAAAACTGTCATTATTCATAATAAGCAACTCATCCCCTAACATGTTCTTTAGGACATTTCCAAAATATAAGCTTCATTCCATACACAGCTACAGCTTCTCTGTGCATCACGATATGATTTTCAGTCATTTTCCAGTAACCTTACGTAAGTGGCAAGAACCCTGCTTTTAAGAACTGTGCTGACCTTTAAAAGACCTTCTCATCAATTGTGATACAACGAGTAATTCTGTAAGAGAATAGAAATTTTGTTACTACATAAGTCTGAGGGAAGAACTTGCTATCTATATCTACCATTCAATTCTCAAGAAATAAGTGACTGCATTTTGATATGAAATGATCATTTTCACTGTCTGCACTGACTCTCTTAATTTGTCATAAGTTTTCCTGACATTCAACTGTTCCTTGTCAGCAATGTTGTTAACTCTCTACCAGAAAATCGCAGGCTGGAAATGGCTGCCTAACTTAACTATGGCATGACTGGAATGGGACTGAGGGGGAAGAGCACTACCACTTAATGACAGGGAGCGAGAAATGAATGAAGTGTTATATTCTGGGGTAACCACATGCTGACTGTAAGCTTGTTTTTCTTAAATGAGCAGTATCTCTTTGAGTTTGGCTGTCTTTTAATTTTGCCATCATACTCTACTTCTCAGAGCTTTTAGGCTTGGCTTTTTATTTTTAAAATTAAGTTCAGAAATGCTGTAAATGTCATAAAAGAACATCATACTCCAAATTTCTATCTTCTGCCTGACTGGTTCTAAAATGTCCTATCCTCTGCCTGACTAATTCTAAAATGAGGCTCTCTTAGTAAGGCAGATTACTGGTTTGTGATAAAAACAAACAAACTGACACAGTAGTTTTTCATCTTAATTCACATTAAACTATTTGTCCATAGATTTTGAATGCTATAAACAGCATGATTTCAAAAATATTATGATTAAAATGGATCGCATATCAGTTCTGATTCACATTCTTTTTAATGTACAATAGATGTTGTATCCAAATTCAAAGCAGTTATCTGCAGAAAATTGTAAATAATGGAATATTGATTTATGTCCTTTTTTTGTCTGTGTCTGAAGATGGCTGAC
The DNA here is from genome assembly GCA_013399175.1 of Odontophorus gujanensis. NCBI lineage: Eukaryota > Metazoa > Chordata > Aves > Galliformes > Odontophoridae > Odontophorus > Odontophorus gujanensis. Next base: position 57,270 of record VXAB01000298.1, read on the forward strand.
CAATGGTGTATGGAAACTGGAGCAGTGACCGGGTAGCAATGCTCTATTGCCTCTTGAGTAACTTTCTTTCTAGGTCAAAGATTCCAAGAGCAGAAGAAGTGACCTCTACAGTTATTTATACATTTCTCTATCATCACATCCTTACTTTGGATTTGCATGAAAGGAGGAAGACTGTGATGACCAGTATTTCTAGACTAATGCTGCTTACAGGTCTGATATTTATTAACAGCAATTCATGACTCAAAATGGAAAAGGCAGTTATTTATAATCACTTACCTTGACTAATTCCATTTGGTAGAATATCCACATCTAGATTAAGAACAATGACTCACTTATTCACTTTGCCATGTAGGTCTTGCCTAGGACTTAAATCTCTCTTTCTTATTTATTTATTTATTTACCTATTTATTTATTTATTTATTTTTGTCTAGCTGGAAGATTTTCAGCCCTATAACACCTGGTATGTTAAATATCCATGTCCCACTGAAATTTACCCTGATTCTCTTGTACAATGTCATGCCAAGTCAGAAGGATGCAACATGCTAACTGCACAAATATCACAAGAAGGTACAGTGCTTCTTTACAGGAAGGAGAGTTCCAACTAGGTCTGCAGGGAAGCAGTTACTCAGTGAAGTGATATAAAGATCCTTAGATAGGCATAAGAGGGACAGACATTTTGGTACACATTTTGGGAAAACTGTGACATAAAACAGAATTTGTGATGATTTTGCTGAATCCTAATTAACAAGGATTTGAAAGAATTAGAGAAAAGAACTGGGGCTGGAATATATGGATTAATTGTGTCAGACAGAGAACAGGGTACAAATTCAAGGGGGAATAAGAAGTGGAAGAAAATTGTCTAGAATAAGTCAGATTTGACAGTAAAATCATAGAACCATAGGATAGAGTCATAGAATAGCTTGGGTTGAAAGGAATCTTACAAGTCTTCTAGTTCCAATCCCCTGCTATGGGCAGGGTTGCCATCTACTATATCAAGCTGCACGGTACCCCATTCAATCTGGTCTTGATTGCCTTCAGGACTGAGGCATTTACTTCCCTGGACAACCTGTACTAGTGCCTCACTACTGTGTGAGTGAAAAAAAAGTCCAACTAGTATCAAATCTAAATCTCTCCTCTTTTAGTTTGAAAGCATTCTCCCTCATACTATCACTGTCAGACTCTGTAATAAAACATTTCCTCTCTTGTTTAGAAGTTCCCTTTAAGTACTGTAAGGCTGCAATGAGGCATCCCCAGAACCTTCTCTGGGCTGAACAACCCCAGATACCACAGACTTTCTTCATTGGACATGTGCTCCAGCCCTCTGATCACTTTTGTGGCCTCTCCTCTGGACCCGTTCCAACAGCTCCATGTCTTTCTTTTGCTGGGAGCCCCAGATCTGGACACAGTACTCCAGATGAGGCCTCATGAGAACAGATCAGAGGAGGAAAATCACCTCCCTCACCTTGCTAGATGGTCCTCTTTTGATGCTGCCAGGATACTGGCCTTCTGGGGTGTAAGAGCACACTGCTGGCTCATGTCCAGCTTTTCATCCACCAGGACCCCAAGCCCTCCTCCACAGGGCTGCTCTCAATGTGTTCTCCCAGTCTGTAGACATATCTGGGATTGGCTTGACCCAAGTATAATGCTTTGTACTTGGTCTTGTTGAACCTCATTAGGTTCACATAGACCAGACTTCTCTAGCTTGTCCAGGTCCCTTTTGATGTCATGCCTTCATTTTGTTTTATCAGCTGTGCTACTCAGCTTGGTGTCATCTGAAAACTTGCTGAGGCTGCTCTCAATCCCTCTATCCAGATCATCAGTAAAAATGTTGAAGAGCTCTGGTCCCAAGGCAGACCCCTGGAGGATATCACTCATCACTGGCCTTCACACAGACATAAAGCTCTGGACCACAGTCCTCTGGCTGCAACCATCCAACCAATTCTTTACCCATCAAAAAGTCCACCCTTCAAATCTATCTTCATCTCTATGGCTCCAAATATAAGAATGTGGGGTGGAGCTATATCAAAGGTTTTGCAGAAGTCAGCGTGGATGACATCAGTTTTTCTTCTTCTGCCCACCGATGCTGTTCCTTCATTGTGGAAGGCCACCATCTTAGTCTGATATGATCTGCCTCTGGTGAAGCCATTCTGGTTGTTTCAGATCAACTTCTTGTCTTCCATATGCCTTAACATATCTTCCAGGAACATCTATTCCATGGTCTCTCCAGGCACAGAGGTAAGGCTCACTGGCCTATAGTTCCCCAGGTCTTCCTTTCTTCCTTTCTCTAAAATGGGAGTAATGTTTCCCTTTTTCCAGTCACCAGAGGCTTCATCTGACAACCATGACTTTTTGAATATGATTAACAGTTTACCCAGTTTGGTAACTGCATTAACCACTACAAGAATACAGGTGTCAAACTGAAGTCTACATATTCTGTTATAGCTGCTTACAAATGATGTACTGCAATACATAATTCTGTAGATGAATCTAGTCCCCTTCTAAGACTGCCTCAAAAAAGTACTCAGTGATTCAACCAGGAATCAGAAACAAGAGCATTTAGCTTAGTTGTCAAATTATATCTAACAACTTCACATCCTTTTATCATCATTTTCCAAACTGATTAGGCTATTAAATGAAAGCAAAGTATGGAAAAGAACATGATCGAATATATGTATAAGTGATTTGAAAATATTTACAGTTTCATCATAGGCAGTAAGAAAGAATAATTCATGCCATTAAATAATTATCTTAGTAAACAAAATAATTATCAATGGAAAGCCTACTGGAAGTGGATGGGCTTTTTCACATTTCCCTTCTACTGTTGCATAATATTAAAATGAAATGAAATCCTCTGCATTAGATATTCAACAAAAGACAAAGACATGACAATTACTTTTCCCCTGGAAATTGTCACAACATTTCTTCTTGATTTGTTTAGAAGACAAAAATCATTCAGGTTTACCATTTGGCATTTAAAAAACAATTTGAACATCTATGTAATCTGTCACCTAAGTCTGTCAGACAAATTGCCAAGCAGTCTAGGAAGACAGATGTTGAATTTTTGCTTAGCTATTTTCTTCAATAAATCTTCTATGTTGGTTCTAAAATAATGCAGCAGTGTCACAAATGACCAGCTTGCAACCTGAAACAGACCAAATGTTCCATAAATAATACAGCAGCCAAATTCTCCTTTCTTGTTGGTAAATTTTGTATTAATAGATAATATTTATCATTTTAATTAAACAGGAAAATCGTTTTGCAATAATTCTGTAGTTTATTCAAGAGCATCTGGTTTTATTATCCAAGACTGGAAAACTGAACTGCTTTGATTGGATGCATTAGTCACAAGATATGGGTAAGAATGCTTCCACTTGGCAAGCATTCCTCCCTATTTGCTGAAATGTGCTCATTCAGTAAACATTCCTGAGAAAAGCTCCCAACTAGCAATGGCCACATGAGGCCGACTTTTAAAGTCACACACTAGCATATTTCAGAGATGACTCCAGTGGGGTTCCTGTTCATCTAATTCCCTCTCCTTCTCATTGTTAAAATGCAGATGGAAAAGAGAGCCAGGTCCTGCACTTTGGCCACAACAACCCCAGGCACCACTACAGGCTTGGGGAAGAATATCTGGAAGACTGAAGTTTGCAGACCTGCGGGTGATGATCGAATTTCAGCTGAACATGAGGCAGCAGTGGACCCAGACGGCAAAGAAAGACAATGTCATCCTAGCTTGTATCAGAAGCAGAGTTGCCAGCAGGACAGGGAAGTAATTGTCCATACGTACTCAGCACTGGTGAGGTCGCACCTTGAGTTCAGTATTCAGTTTTGGGCCCCTCACCACAAGAAAGACATCAGGGTCATATGTAGTTATTAATGTAGACACAGAGAACGCAGTGTAAAGACCCAAAACACTGAATCATCTTGCCTGCTTTGGAATTTCTTCCCTGCAATCACTGTGGTCTTAAATCTTAATGAAAAAATGTAAGAAAGAATTATAAATAGTGGAGACTGAAGAGACCTGTTTTTATTATTATTATTATTATAATTTTATTTCAGTTAAGAATCAGTCTGTATCTAACAAAGACAAAAATGTTGCTGGTGTTTTACACCGATTTTATCCTTTGGGACTTTCTGTTTATTTTGTTTCTTTGGCTAAATATTTTGAGTAAAAATGAAGATGAAAATCTTGGAAGGAACTTTTAAAAACAAGAAATGTACTCCACCCTTATTACAACATTATTCTTGTTTAGCCAAACATTTTCCTTTTGCAAATATTCTGATATGAACATTCATTCAGAAAAGGCATAAAAGACCTACATCAGTTACATCTTTTTAGATTAAAAAAAAGGAATTTGGAGAGGTGAAGCATGTGAATAAGAAAAGGCAAGGGATATAAAATTAATATAGGAAAATAATATCTTGTCAGTGAATAAATCTAATATCTTACATAAAATTCTCTTGAGTCCATGAAAAAGAATTTAAATTGAGGAAAAATCACATAGGCTTAATGGCAGCTTTCTTTTGTGAAGTGATATTAGAGTGCATATAGCTAAGCATATAAAGAAGGGAGAAATCATATGAAGAGGGGAGGAAATAAAGAAAAGTAAATAACGCAATCAAAGAAGGAGTCATATGGGTAGACATTTAAAAAGTAGAAGTCACTGCAAACTACACTTCAACCTTCCAAGACACCTAAGACATTAAAAAGAAATTTGCAGCACTTTCAAGAAGCTATCAAATGTGGCCTTCCCCTGTGCTAGATTTTATTGCTGGAATGCTTTGCTGTTCACTCCAGCTTAGCAATTTATGCTCCAAGTTTCATCCAGAGAGCTGAACTTCTTACTGGAGCGGCCCCTTGGGGCAGTAGGATTTTCATCAGAAAGTGGTTACATACATCACCTGTCCCCAGAAGTCTGTATAATTACCTTTGCTGACCTACACACAAAGGCACACTCTCTCTACAAAAAATTTCCAAGAGGACTTAAATAGGGACCACTGCATTTCCTGACAGTCTTCCCATGTCTCAGCAGTTTTCTTCAAAATTTGATTTGTCATAATCTGAGTTCTGAGACCAAGAACACTGTATGATCTCCTTTTTTTTTTTTTTTGCTCTTATTATACTGCAAATTTCCTCTTGACTACAAAGACTTATTGAAGAAGAAGAGCTCCTTGAATCAGAGCTATTTTCAAAGACAGCCTTGGCTACTCTGTGTATTGCCATCTGCAAAGCAGCACTCTGTCATGAAGCACAGGGAGTGATGATATCTGCAACAGGAACCTGTTAAAAATGAACTTTGAAGCCCTGATATCAGTGAAGAGTCTTGCAGCAAATGACATTCAGAAGTCCTTCCCACTCTAAATGTTCTTATGATAATCCTGTGAATCACAATACTGACTCAGCAGTGGAGGTTGGTAAGAAGACAGAGATATTCTATATAACATAGTGCATTTAACCATTCTAAGAACACAAATCCTCAAAGAGTATAATCTGTACTAAAGGTCTAGAAAGTGCCACTTAAAGATGTTTATGAGAGTCATATTTCCTTTTTCCAAATATGCTACCATCTTGAATGTATTAAAAAACATTACCACTACCAAACAATTTTGCTTATTAGAAATTTCCATGAGTTTGTTTGGGACTCTTTTGCTTGTTTTTTTTGTTTTTGTTTTTGTTTTTGTTTTTGTTTGTTTGTTTGTTTTCTTCTTTTTTTCTAAATCAAAAGTAGTTCATATTCCTCCTACCTCACTGTACTCTAAGACTTGCTATAAGAGTTTTCTTTTCTTTACAAATTGCTAGCCATAATCAGGCTTATAGAGGAGATGAGATTGTCATATATTTTGTTTGATCTACATTGAGATTTAGTTACTGTATTAAGTAAAGGAAGTATTACACCAATCACTAAGTGAAGCTATGATGTTGAGAAAAATGCAGTTTCACACCAGAATTGTAATATATGCATTTACACTACATTAATGATCTGTGAGCCAGGTTGGAAACTACTACTTTAGCTGGGAGATGTCCACTCTATAAAAGACTTCCTGTGAGAAGCTAAAACTTCCTCCCACTTCACTAAGGAAGATAACCCTTCATTAAGTAGAATAATCATACCTGAAATCTTAGCAATCTGTTGGGTGTTGCACAGTCAGTAGTGGTGCCTATGGAACGGAACATCAAACTGTCTACAAAATGCAAATGCTAGGTGAGAAGAAAAACATTATTCATTTTAAATTACAGCAGGGTGAGCATCAATCTCAAGTGCCAAGTATGTGTAGAATGGCCTCATGCACATTAATCAGTATCCTGTTCTCTTAAATCTAAAACAACTATTGCAGCTTTCTGATTTAACAGCTTCCACTTGGCAAGTGTCTCAGGCTTTAAGATAATTCTTCTGTTTCATAAAAAATTACTTTTCTGCATCAGCTGGCTTTTTTGAGCTCCTTCCTCAAATTATATGCTCATTAGAAGGTGCCAGAAAGAGTTTCTAATTGTCTTATTCAATCTTGTCTCTATGAACTCTCAAGTATATAGTGTGTCTAAATATATGTTTATTCTCCATATTAAGGTGAGTACCTGATATTTATTTGGAATTATGCCATTGCACCATTAGCAGTGTACTAATAAATCTTCACACTCCTTAATATTCCTTCAGTATAAGGATATTGAGAAATTTTAGCCAACAGGGAAAGCAGAGAAGATGGGGTAAATAAATTATCTCTTTAAATGTTCAGTGATGAATATATCCCTTCCTAAAACTCATGTGCAGTTCACTAAGTGCTTTCCCACATCAATTTGTTATCAAGAAATAGCAAATCCAAACACAAAGTTGATTCCCCAAAATGAAGAGGAGAACATATGAATTCATGCTGCTCTAAAGCAGTACATATACAAATATAAAATCTAGAATCCTTAGAGTTGGAAGGGATCTCCAAAGGCCATCTAGTCCAACTCCTCTGCAATGAACAGGGACATGCACAGGTAGCTCAGGTTGCCCAGGGCCTGATCCACCTTTGCCATGGAAGTCTCCAGGGATGGGGCATCTACCACATCTAGGCAAACTGTTCCAGAGCCTCAACACCCTCATTAAAAGACTTTTTCCTTATATCCAACCTAAATCTACTCTATTTAAGTTTGAAGCCATTTCCCTTTGTTCTGTCACAGGCCCAGCTGAAGAGTCTGTCCTCTTCTTTTCTCTAGCTTCCCTTTAGGTACTGAAAGGCTGCTATCAGGACATCTCAGGGCCTTCTCTTCTCCAGGCTATACAGCCCCAGTTCATTCAGTTTGTCCTTGTAGGAGAGGTGCTCCATCTCTTGGATCAGTTTTTGGGCCTCCTCAGCTTTGTTATAAGAATGCTGTGGGAGACAGTGTCAAATGCCTTGCTGAAAACAAGGTAGAATACATCCATTGCTCTCCCCCCATCCACCCAACCAGAGATGACAACATAGAAGGCCACCAGGTTGGTTGAGCACGATTTCCTCCTGGTGAACCCATGCTGACTACTCCTGATAACCTTGTTTACTAGATGAAGCTGTACAAATTTTGAATAACAGAATATCAGTTTCTCATGATCTGTCTCCTTTCACAATGCTGCTGTATGGATATCTGACCATCTTCATAGAATCATAGGGGTTGGAAGGGACCTCAAGTGATCATCGAGTCCACCCCCCCTGCCAAAGCAGGTTCCCTACACCAGGTCGCACAGGTAGGCGTCCAGGAGGGGCTTGAATATCTCCTGAGGAGAAGATTCCACAACCCCCCTGGGCAACCTGTGCCAGGGCTCTGTCACCCTCACCGTAAAGATGTTCTTGTGCACATTCATGCAGAACCTCCTGTGCTGCAGTTTCTGTCCGTTCCCCCTTGTCCTGTCTCCACACACTTCTGAAAAGAGTCTGGCCTCGCCACTTTGTCCCCCACACCTCAGATATTTATAAACCTGGATCAGGTCCCCTCTCAGTCTTCTTTTCTCAAGGCTAAAGAGACCCAGTTCACTTAGCCTTTCTTCATAGGGGAGATCTTCCAGGCCCTTCACTATCTTTGTCGCCCTGCACTGGACTCTTTCCAAGATATCTCTGTCTTTTTTATACTGGGGAACCCAGAACTGGACACAGTACTCCAGATAAGGCCTCTACCAGGGCAGAGTAGAGGGGGAGGATCACCTCCCTTGACCTGCTGGACATTCTCTTTTTAATACATTCCAGAATGCCATTGGCCCTCCTGGCCACGAGAGCACACTGCTGGCTCATGGACAACCTGTCATCCACCAGGACACCCAGGTCCCTCCCTACAGGGCTCCTCTCCAGCAGCTCAACCCCCAGCCTGTACTGGTGCATGCAATTATTCCTCCCTATTTTCATCACTTTCATCACATTTTTGTTAATAAAGGATTTTCTATATCTTCCACCAAAAATATATTTTCATTTGACATTCCCTTGGACTTAATACGTGTGCCTCCCCCCCATAGTCAGCTTGATAGTTAATCCACAGCTAGGGGCAAATATGTGAATATCCCATTGGTACCTGCATACATTGCATTCTGTAGACTATTTCATTATCTCCTCTTATCTTTGCCACTCCCTTAAATGAAGCATCCATTTTCAGTTACATCCAAAACAAGGAAATAAGAGCTTCAGCTTCCTAGTAAATCATACATTCTTACAAAATTATTTATTATTAATATAAAAATAATGTAATTCTTTTTTTGTTTGTTTGTTTTTTTTTTTAGTGAATCTCACCAAAGAATTTGGCAGGGAACTGTTATTTTAATACTTTGTCTCTCTTTGCAAGATGGTCTTCTTGATAATTTGTAATATCATAGGATGTTTGCTAGAACAATAGACCAGATTCCTGAACTGGTATAAATTGGCAGAACTCTGCTAACTTCAAAGGAGCAACGGCAGTTTACACCAGGCCATCAATGTTCACAAATTAAATGAATGTTCTGTGGTTTACTACATGTCAGAAAGCTTGCACTGCAACTCAAGCCCTCACAAGCTATGCCATAAAAATATTGGATGTTTAATAAATTGGCAAAAACACACTTTCTTGTCTGAATGCTGACCACAAATGTTTCTTTAATGTCAGAGTTAAAACCCATGTCTTTAATATTTCAGAGAATGAGTGTGCAAAACAGGCTAAGGACTGAACACTCTGAAGCACAGGCCAAGTTTGTTCCAAACACGTGCATACCAAACTTGCAATGCTTTTTGACACCTTGATCATCAGTATGTATACTTAAAATTATTCTGAGTAAAATTTAACTAAAATTTCATTCTGAATGAGTGCCCTTTTCCCTGATACTAAAGCATCCTTTTAAGATGTATATTTTGGGTTGCAGAGTAAAGATTCTGTCACTTGTTTCCATTAGTATGAATACTAATTGGCAATAACATTTTAACTTCTCCTGAAGTTGAACACCTCTTTAACTCAAACAAAGTCAACAGCTACTTAAAATAATAAATGTTTACACATACAACACTTGGTATAAGATCAATAAGGAAAGTGAAGAGTGAGATCTACTAGTAATATTTTTACCTGAAATACACAATACTTTTACAGAAAAATGATACTTTAAAAATATGAATATTTCCTTTAGAGATCCAGAATCTCTCAACAAGCAGCCAAGTCCTCAAACCCTCCTCTGACAGCTGTTTGTGATTAGATTCATTAATGTATCATTCAGAGACATTAAACAGCCTTCCTACTCTCAGCCATGTTAGGAACAGAGAATTAATAGCATTTCCAACAGCAAAGAGAAACAGTAAGTAGGAAAAAGACACTAGAGGATGTGATGGGAAAAAGAAGAGAGTATAAAAATTCTGTTCAAGGTAACAGAAGATAGAGGAGGTTCTGTCCACATAGCAAGCCAGTGCCTCATAACTTAGTGTCACTTGCACCCAGAAGAGTCCCATTTTATTCCAAGAAGCTCCTGTCCTACTAATTTTCACCAAAATCCTGAAGTTCACTTTGTTTATATTTTCCATGGTCTGTCTGTACATTCTGAGGTATTATAAAGGCCAATTCTTTCTCACTTTTCTTTTTCCACTTTCACTTGTGACTGATAACTTTTTCAGGTCCTCTATAGACCTCTGCAGCTGAGTTGGAAGATTCACCTGTTTTTGTCTTGCTTTGTCTTTACAAAAACAAAACCCTCGTTCATACTTGAATTTGAAAACCAGGAGATGCACATATCAAAAACCCTACTGGCTCAAATTTTAAAGGTAGAAAACTAGACATATCTAGTGAAACACAGGGTATGGCAGCCAAAAGCAAGAATCTTGGATCTCTTGCTTAACCATTATATTTAGCAGTCTATTTCCATTATAGTTAGATGAAATGAGATAAGAATATTATTAAGTCTTCATTTTATTCGGCATATTTATTATGATAGAAAGCTGTGGAGAAGTTGCTGTTGTAGCAATTTATCATATGCCGGCTTTCACAAATGTTTCAAAGCCTGCCAACTGAAAAGAGACTGCTACTATGTCAGGCTATAGTAGGTTCTGTAATATGCTAATAAAATATCTTGCCAAGTGTACACTTTCATTAACGCTGATATAAACACAGAAAGGAAAATCTGTTCCTGATCCCTTTTCCTGTCTTAAAAAAGTAGAAAATCTCACTTATAAATTTGCAAGAGTAGAAATCATGCTCTATTTCTCTAAAATCAGTAGAAATTGAGACAGAGAACTACTTGAAAAAAAAAATAATGAAAAAAGCAGTCTTCTTGGTGCCAAAGATAAGGCTAAAAACTGAAGGAGTCCTTCAGAGCAGTAGACCCCAAGAGGTAACATGTAGTGATGTAGATAAGAACAGGCAGAACAAACACTGACAGGCAAAACTCCAAGGCCTGCCACAACCAAGTGAACAGTATAGATGACATTTTTTTATATGGGTCAGATGGAAATAGGTAGTTATTTTTCATTCTTAAAGCAATTGCCCCCTAAACGTGCCAAAAAATGTCAAAGCTAGTAGATCTTCTTAAAAAGAAGTAATACAAATGTTTGTAAAAAAAGGATTTCTTTATAGCAATCACAAAAATCAGTCTGCCATTGTAATTTATACCACTGCAATCATTACTTTTGCTTATATATGTTTCTTACATTTTACTTTAAAATATATTTACAGTGAAAAAAAAAAGGGGGTAAGAAAAGCTCTTAGCCTTCAGTTCAGTAACAAACAGTTCCTAACAACCTAATGAACAGGAACAACAAAAATCTGGGCCATTATTCACAGCTATTGCAGCCAAATACCACTGCCAACTGTGACAAGAATATTCAGTCTATGATACATGCATACTGTGTAGGGGTTTCAAAGTACAGGTATTGTTAAAAGATGTGTATCTCCTGATGGAATATACAAAACCATTTGGATTAATTCTATCCAGACAGTCCTTATAATAAATTAGTAACACATTTTAAACACTATTTACACTCTTCCTCCTTCCCTCAGAGGAAACTCATTGTCTTTAACTGACAAAAACATCAGAGATGCCAAGAATGATGGTGATTTATAGTTTCTCAGTAAATGTCAAATAGTCATCTGAAACTTAAATGAAGAAACAATCCATGAGCACTTTGAATGTATTCTAGAGATATCGTTCAGTTCGGACCTGATCTTGGAAGCTGTTTCTTGTCAGTGGATCCTTGTTCAGTGCAGACTACTCTTCAGAACTGAGAATTTAAACACTGGAATAGATACATTTCTTTCAGGTTGTGTTGTTTTTTTTTTGTTTTTTTTTTTCCATCTTAGCCTGCAAATGCATCAGGAAAACATCCTTCACATTTCTATACCATTGAATGCAGTGGAAGGAGCATCAGGTTGGACTGGATCACTTGACCTAGAGCTACTTTAACACAAAATAAAATAACTGGAATTGAAAACACCATTTGGTAGGTTGCCGTTAAATATGTATTGGACTATTGCCTTAGACCCATGTTTTATTTAATGTTCTTGTTCATAGATTCTGTTTTCTATTATGTTTTCATTTATTGACTGCTGACCAAATATGCATTGCGACACTTTCTGTGGGATACTATTCAACACTTTCATTCAGCAAGGCAACACACCACAGGCAGCATTCCAAGCCCAACAGCACCCAGTGTCACCACCTAGCTGTCCGCACCCTGTGGCTGCTCATGCCTGGGAGCCAGTCTTCATCCTGTGCCCTCCTGGGAAGGATACATGCAACACAGACCTTGCCTTGGCAAAGCCACAGAACTTCAGGCCTCCCCATAATGGTGGCTCATCCCCATCCTTATCCTTAGAGGGACAGTGGGAAACTGTGATAAGACCTACCCCCTGCACTTTTGCCCAGGAGAATAGGTTCTGATGTGAGGCTGATGCCTTGTTTCTGAAGTCTGGCACAGAAGAATGCATTCAGTGGAGGGCTGGTATGGTACATGTGGGGCTGAGACACTGCAGGAAAGCTATTCCCCACTGCCCTGAACCTCAGTGCAGGCACAGTAAGAGTGCTCAACTGGATACCATCTTTCTGGACAGTCTCGCCGAGTCTCCAGGTGGGGATTTGTCAAGAGAGATAGACAAGCAGCAAGGGAAGGAGACACATTCCTGCCCTGAATCCCTAGTTATCACACCCTCTCATGACACAGACTAGGAGATTATAAAGGAACATTGCATTGCCTGAGACAAGTAGTGCCCAGTCTGAATTATCCCAGGCCACTTTCCACTGACAAAATAGTACCAGACAGAAGTGAGACTCTTCCAGACTGGTTCTGTCATTGACGGAGAGTTTTAATTTTCATGTCCAAGTAATTCAAGCGTGTGTCTTTTGAGGTTAACAAAAAGAGACTTTGATTTTGTTTTCTTTCCCTGTTTTTTATTTCTACACTTCCTTTTTCTTTCAGAAAGTGCATAAAAGCTTTTCATTGAACATTTTAAAAACCTCATGGAAATGTGTCAAGAAAATGTTTCTTTTCTATGGCACTCTACTGTTCCAATTATCACATAACACTGACAGGAAACAGAGTTTCAGTTTTACCATCTGAAATGTTTGAAGGTCTCTCAGCTTATTGCAATGGGGCTCTCATTCTTGGCCACGATGTGGATGGGGAACCCCACTGCCCATGAGCTGAAGGTAGTTAAAGGTTGGGAAGATGGAACCTCAGTTTCTACCCTTGACATTTCCACGTTGTATTTTTATTTTTCTTTTTGTTCGCTTTAGAAATGTTTTGTGCTGTCTTACTTTCAGCAGTTGTCAGGGGATCTCACTTTCCATTCGGTACTATAATAAACTTTTGGTAATTGAAAAGATTGTATAGTGCTGGTTAAATATAGTCGTCAGAATAAATAGGGTATTTTGTAATTAACAATATCAATAAGTTCTTGTTCTATTTGTTATGCTTTTCAGAAGAAAAATTAGACCTATTTTGAAAGTTGTTTGTATCTATAGTATCAAGTTAGAAAAGCTGAGAAATGTATGTGATAACAGTATCTCCAGAATGATCACCTTATGGACACTTTTCCAAGGTTGAATCAGATTTACAAGAACACTATCCATTCTAGTCTGTGTTTGATCCAAAATGTACACAACAGTGGTATCAGGTCCTAGATTAGTCCTGTTTTTTAGAGTATGTGTGAGAGAAATGCCTGTAAGCATAGTTAGTGTCCATAGAGGAGAGAAGACCTAGGACATGAAGATCTGGCTGGAGAGTGGGTGTTCAAGTATCTTCTTCCATGCTTCGACTTTTTAAGAATATCCATATTTAAACAAACTGCTAACTTTTCTGGGCTGTCTCAAGTGAGAGATCTGTAACTGCCGAGATGGTCTTTATGAATTGGTATAGGTCTTCTGAATTTTACATTTTTTCTCTGTAAAATATTGTTTTATCTGGGTAGAGTAAGAAAGAATATAAAATCCATAATGTCTGATGGAAGACTATCTACCTAAATCCACTGATACTGTGGTGAAAGATTTTGGCCTCCAGGGAACCAGGGTTTCAGTTTTACTGAAACTTGCTGTTTCTCCTGGGAACTTCCTCCTCTTGAAAGCCTCCAAGGAGTAGTAAAAGGCAACTTGTGTTCCACAGAAATGTCTGAATATATGTAGTGTTTCCATATCATGTACTGGCTCATCAGCTGTTGTAAATCCATTAAAACCAAGGCATCTGGCTCACTACTTACTCCTGAGGAGGATCTTGTCAACGGTTTACGAGCAGGTTCGGCCCGGTTCCGTGACAATTGGTGTGGGGGACCCACGGACCCATGCTCCAGGAAAGGGGAACGGGGAAAGGGAAAAGGGAAAAGGGAGATGGGCCTAGAAACAAAACAGCGGCAACGATCTGAGGAGGAAAACTAATTTACTAAACAGATATCAGAAAGCAAAACAGCACACTATAATACAATATAATTGGAATTAAAGCTAATAAATCAAATAAAATGAGCAAGAGAGAGTGTCCGATAAACCGAAGGCCTTACGCTAACGCTGAAGGCGAGACGGCAGCGAGCACCCACTGCTGAGTCGATCCCAAAGGAAAGAGCGTGTCCCGTGACCGCAGACAGTTTTTATCTTCCCCTCTGAGAGTAAATACGTAAGAACGCAAAGCATCGCAAAGTCCCCTGGGGAATGTAGTTCTTCTCTTCTGAGACAGGTATACCTGGAACTATCGATGATCCATGGAGCTGGAGCATTAACTCTTTAACTCTAAATGCACTGCATGATGTTATGATGTGGAATACCAGTACCAAAAATCATAAAACCATGACAGATCTGAACCTTTGTGTTACACTGTATTACATCAGCATTGTTTCATTTCTATTAAGGTTTCTGTCACAGGAACAGCACTATCAAAACCTCTTACCCACATTCAAGCAAAAAATTCTACTACAGAATTTAAAACAAGTCTGTAGTTTAAATATATAAATAATCGGTAATGTTTTCCAGACAGTAAAAGATGTCATTAATTCAGGTCATTGAAACTCTTCACACTATTTAGGAACAAATTAAGCTGATTTTTAATGATATATTAGCTTCTTTTTTGAAGGAGATGTTCGTTTATTATCTTGTTTTCATCTATCGTGGTGTCACTTCATGACAAAGACAAGTTTGTGCAGATGTCCTTTCTATCTTCATACTGTTAGATGTTATGATTCCATTTTTTAAAGCACATTCCTTGATTTTTAATTCTTGAGAATAATGGTGTGATCCTGTTAAAGCAACTTTTTCCCTACAAAAGACTGATACACAACTTCCACTGTTAGGGTTATTTTATTGCTTAAGAATCTCTAGTAATATTTGTTAAATATTTCTACGTCTAAGAAATAGATTGTATCAGAGCCATGAATTTATATCCTAACATGTTTCACATATCAATGAGATTTATAATTATGTACTTAGTAAATGATATGATCATTTGATCTTAATGAACTATGTATGATGGAGAGGATGCAAATTTATTTGTGAATTACCCAGTTTGTTTATTGTCTTCCATAAACCCATCCATTTTTTTAATATTCTGACCTCACATGGTATGGGTATCTGGTGTCTTCATGACTGTTAGCATCTGAGCACTCATTATCCCATCAGCTTTCCGGTTAGTTGTGCATACTCCTATGAAATATAACAATTCTATCTGTGATGGGCCATTAAAGGTTTGAATGGCTGGTTATGTTCCCAGGATTGTTGAAATCAATAGAACTTATTCAGCTTAATGAAGATAACACCATTAAAATCAGAGGCAGATGAGCCAGTGCTATTGTTCCCAAACACATGTTTTCAGACAGAAGTATCTAATAATTTAAAAACGGGTTGTCATTACGCCTTTAAGCAGTAAAACATTCTGTAAGTCTATGTAGTATTATTTTGTTTATTGGAAAGATGTGACTTCTGTTATTGCCATTTCCACAAACATTTTAACTTTCTGCTGAGAAACAAATCTGTTAAAATCACAGCATCAAGTACTACTCCAAGCATTGTTTTATACAAATATCATTAAGGCCTTGACAATACCAAGGCTCATCCTCTAAAATCCTGTTTTATTTCAAAGCTAATGTGGCAGAAAGTCTTGCTCTGGAGAGTTCTGGTACTGTACCATAGTAGTCAGCTTTTCTATTAGTGAATCTTTTCTTGACAAGCCTTTCAGATATGAACTCTATCTCTCTGTTTTAACTTTACAACAATTTTTAGTGTTACGGAGAGGATTATACTGATTTAAACTTACTCGTGTTCTATGAAAGGTCATTTCCTGTATGTTCAAATTGTAAATTCTTCCAACTACTACTACTACACAAAAAGCGTAACTTAGAATCATGTTCTGTAGCTCCTAATTTGCATCATTTACATTTTTTATTTGTCTCTGGACTATCTCATCTCGTCATACCTTCAGTATCTCATAAGTCAGTAATTTCCATAATTACAGTTCTGCTGATCTTTGTGTGATGGTCTTATGCTCAAGGTGCAATTTTACACATTCATCCTACCATTTGGTATACTGTTTATCAGTGGAGAGCCATCCCACTGACTACTAGTACCCTGTAGAATTATACTTATTTCAAGCTGAGTTATTGTATTGCATATGAAAAGGCATTTTAGCAGTTGTTCTTACCATTTTTTTAATTCAAATACTGCAGATTCACAGCCTGGGAACTCTAGGTAGCACTGTCAGACTAACACTATCCTAGTCCTTATTATGTTGTTTAAAGCAATGTTTAAATACACTAGAACATAAAACATTTATAATCACTTGCACAAGATTTTTGTAATGAATCTATGAATGTATCTATGAATCTATGAGTAGGGGCTGCTGTTTGCAACATAATGGAGGGTCCAGAGAAGATAAGTGGAGTCGCTGTTTGCAACTCAACGGGGGAGTCCTGTGAAGAGAAGGAGGCAAAGTTGCTGTTGCCACACAATGCAACCCCCTAAAGGTTTTGCAAGGGTACCACCAAATGGACCGAGAGACCCACCCCACATTCTAGGATGTAATCTGGAAATGTAATTAATATGTATATACTATGCCTATAAATGTTTTGTCGTCCCTTCCCCTGGTGTGTATGTTTGGCAAGCAATCACCATGCACCCAGCACTGTAATAAAGGGAATACCTGCTTGACATAACTCATAGGCATGTCAAGTTACTCTGTAGGATTTCTCTGCTTCAATTGGAGAGCCAGGCAGGAGAATCTCTGTTCGGCTGTGGGACCCAGTGAGAGAAGGACTACTTGGGTCTTCTCAGCTTCAATACTCTTTATTTGATGGAACACAGATGGTGTCTAGGAAGTATAAGAAAGCCTGGCCATGGTATCTAGTCTAACAAGAGGACTAGTCTGCATTTTAGGGATACCTTTCAGTTATATCTGCACAGATCTTTCAGAGATGGGATGATACAGGTCTGACACGTTAACAACCCATAAAGCCCGTCTAAGCATATTTCATATCACTGGCTACTTGTAACTTAAAGAAAACTCTTCATTTTACAGAGTAGTTCCTAACCACAGCAAACTAAATATTAGGAACATAACACATATTCCTCCTGCTGAGTAATTTTTCTGTTTATCAGTATTGGCTTTCAAATGACAGTACTAAAAAGCTATAATGATCAGTACCAAATGCAATTTGCAAAGGGCTCATTAACAGCTGAGATGAGCTGTAAAAGAAGCACATAAAATGTCAACCTAATTTAAGAAATCATGCTACACTGGGGAACGGGCAATTAAACAATAACACTTAAATGGTGCAGGAGAAAAGTGAAAGATCTAAAAATGAACACGGCAAAGTGATAGACATTGCTATCATTAGGAACCCAACTCAAATCCCGTAGTGTTTTATAGAAACAAAAGTCTAGGAAATCGAAAAAGACATCCAACATGACAATTCTATAAGTAAAATCCATGCTTTAGTCTTACACTACAGAATGTGTAAGTGGGCACTGTATCTTAACAGTAAGCGATATGGGATCCTAGTCTATAAATCAACAAGTAGTAGTAGAGCAGGGACATCTGTAAACTGTTGTAGTATTACTTCCAGATCTGTAGGGAAACTTATGACACATCAGAGGAGAATAGCAAGCACATGGTCTTGAGCTGAGTTCTTGAAATAAATTCTAAGTTAGATACTTCTTATGTGCTCAGAATTAAAAAGTCTACTCAGGCACTCATAACTGAAATACCTATATTCTCTGTACAAACACTGTAGACCTCCAGATAGGTGACTCTGTTCCTGGTGAAATTCGGATAAATAGGTTAGGCAAAATGGATACCATGCAAGTTTTCACTTGTATTCCTTGGACTATCTATCATAAAGCTTTTCTTATTTTGCAAGACAACCAGAAGCATCAGGGAAAATACTGAATTATAAATCACTGGAAACTGAGCCTAACTAACACTGATCTTAGTTCTTGCTTTAGGTTATTAGCTCACATTCCACACCCATGTGACATTTCTATTTCTTTATTCATATTTCTTTGTCATAGGAATTTTTGAATCATCATGAAAATGCTCTCTCTGAGAATTTCTGTTACTGGTTTCATTAGTGAATGAGTGAGATGCTTTGCAAATGATCTGAAGAAATATCTGAATAGTCACAAAATCTTTTGAAAATTCAATGAATGCTTTTTAAAAATGCAGCTCATGCTCATGGTGTTTCATCAAAACTCAGGTACCAGTCTTATTTTTATTCTCAGATTCCTCTTTTTTTCCAGCCATAGATCACTTAAAATAGAATTAGTATGGAACTTCTATGGAACTCCTGAAAAACTACTATGCAAAATTGGATTTGTCAACAAAAGGTCGTTCATCTGCTGCAGAAGTATTAAAGAAATACGCAGTTAGACTTCACTATGATTTCATGAGTAGTCAAATTTAGATAAATGAAATAGGAGTGCTGAAGCCTTTTTGTTTTATTCATTGTTTGCTTAGTTATCTTTTGAGTTTTTATTTCAAGATATCACTAAGATTTCCACATAAGTGTTAAGCTATAAATTCTAATTTACAATATTTCTTTCTTTATTTTCCACAAAACCAGCTACTTTGCTGAGCTAAGTTGTGGCTTTCCCATATATTTGAAGAAAGATGCTTGCTGATTTACAAAATTGTGATAGTTGTAGTGCTATTCTTAAACAGTGCTATCCAGTGGAGTCAATACAATACAAAAAATTTCTAATGATTCTTTGAACTACTTGTCAAGATAGATATATTTTTTCCATTTCTATTTGAGAAAGAAGTAATTAAAATATAAGAGTGGAATTTGAACTACTAAGTCCATATGTTGTGCCTGTGCTTTGGGTGAAATTTTGTCACTCAAACTCCCTTTGATATCAAGGGGATGAAATTCCATGTTTAATTTGAAAGCAATTTCTAAAATCACTTCTAGAGAAACTAACAGATAATGTGGTATAGTACAGCCATTATCAATAACATTTTCCTCTGAATATGACAGAGAAGGTAAAAGAAATTGGATGATGAAGAAAGGATGACACAAGAAAGCCATACAGAAAGAAATCATAACTTTGAAAGCAGAGTAGAATGCGAGTGAAACTGAACCACTGAGAATAGTAGGAGACTTCAGCTCATGAGTTACTTCTTGCCATATTGATCCCACACAGCTGGAGAACAATCAGGTAGTTGTAGTAGTCCTTTATGTATACTTCTATTCACATCCCAGAAACCTGGAGTCGATAGAATAGTGGTGGTAAAAGGGGGGAAAGGACATCATCATTAGTAAAAGAAGCCAGACCTCAGAATATGTATTCCTTTTTTAATTCATGAATAGATTGGACATTTTTTGCAAGCTAATATTCTAAAACAAGGAAAACAAAAATGATATGTCAGTTGTACTAAGAAAAATAACTCTAACAAAAAAAATGTTTCAGTCATGGAAAGTAGTCTTGACACCAGATTTTGCTGTTTGATTTATTAAGGGTTTTGGGTTTTTCACTTTAACAGAAAAGTGGAAATTCAAATCCAGCATTCAAACTACAAAAATGACATACAAAAATAAATATTGGTGCTGCTGAAGGAAGATATTTTTGAAATACTTGTATGGCTCAGGCAGACAAAAGATCATCTTGAGCCCATTCTTAAGCATTTGCAACACATGGGTTACATTTGAGATTTCTTCATAAAGTACCACCAACACGTTAAAGTGCACTACAAGTTTGAGCCAATACCAAAAGCATTTCTTTTTATGAGCTTCCTGCCAGTTATAATATGTTCTACCACACACACGCTTATACTTTTATATACTGCAATGTATATGAAACTGGTATTGTCTAAATTCTTTTATTATTTTCATGCACGCATGTAAATGTTCTTATATTGGAGTGAAGGTACCCTGGTGGTATGTAGAGTTTGGTTTATCCATCAATTTGCTGTTCACCTTCACAGAAGAATAAGGTTAGTATTTTATTTTTAAGGAACCACATGTCAATTCACAAGTTTTGCATTCATTTTCTGGCTGTATCGCTGACTTGGCAAGAGATTGAATGCATTTGTTCTGTAAAATGAGAATAAGATTTTTCTGTAACAGCAGGATTATCCAATGGAATGAGACAAGACTACATACTTCAAAGTAAAAGAAGTTCTGAAAGCAACTAGTGGCTTTATACAGTAGCTTCTCTCTACCATTGTGCTGCTGAAACATCTCCCCACCCAGCAAAGGAACATTTTATTGCAGCCCTCCTTGCTCTTAGACTCTCACTAACTCCAGACCATCCAGACTAACAGACCATCTTAGGTTTTGTTGGGTTTGGTCTTACTTATCTACTTTCTTTAGAAGGCCCAGGCTGCCATAATCACCTTCTTTAGGTAATACATTCTGTGAGAAATAGGCGTATAAATTCCTTTGTGGTTCTAAGTCCTTGGAGTATAGGCATAGCCTCACTTTATGTCTACATGGTGCATAAAGCACTAGGAGTGTAAGACTATACGGGGAAGGGAGAGAAGTAAAATAACAAATTTTATAATCAGACTGATTTAAATGTCATCCTTGGAGGTGACAATTAGCCCTCGATTCTCATATGATGAGGGTTGGTTTTATTTTTCTTTGTGTCTCTCTCTCTTTCTGATCTTAGCAAATACAATAATGTTTCCGTGTAATTTTAATTCTGATTAATGATTTTGAAAGTAATGTCTAGCGCACTGAACCACTCAATGTTAGTCCCCTCTTTTTTGATAAATATATAACAATGTCAGAAAATATATACTGTACTGAATGTCTTGCTTCTAGTTATGTTGAGTGCGTTTTATCGATGCCTGGTTTTAGAAACACCATGGAACTAGTATCTCTGAAGAGGTCTGAGAAAGAACAGATATTTCCATGTCATGGTAGAAAGGAGAAATTCAAGCAAAGGAAAATATATATTAGCTGGCATATATTTCTTAATTCTAGCTTTACAATTCCAGACTTTTTACAGCCAAATACTGGACTGGGCACAAATTAAAAGCAATACTATAAATGAAGATCTAATAAATACTCCAGAAAATAAACCTTAACTGTTGCAATAATTTTTTGTAAAGTACAGCTTGATGTTGTTGCCCCATTTAATTTTTTGCGGCATTTTTGGTCAGCATAAGCAGGTCACTGAAGTCACTACATGTATTGGGACAGCTGTGATGGCTGTGGTGTCAGAGCTGCTCATCTGTGTATCTGATAGGATAAAGCTGATCTGAGTCATGCCTCCATCCTATGTCCTGTTTATGGTCTGATTAGCACTTGTGAGGGTTTATCTGGGACATGCGAAATACTGTCTGTGCTGGTCCATTTTTCTGACCCAAGCAGTGGCTAAAAGGAGAGGTCGACAAAGAACTTTGAGAAAAAGGACAAGAGCATATGATATGTTTTTTGTGCTCTCTCAGCCTCTCAGTTTGTGTCATATTTCTTTATTAAGAGGCCAAGTGGACCCAGAGGGAAGGAAAGATTGTTCTTTTCAGTGGAGTTACTTGGTCTGCTTGGGAAAGGAAGCAAGGAGCCAGGGGAGAAGAAAAGCATCCAAAGGCAGATGTGTTCAGAGTAAAAGAGTGGAGAAGAGTCACAGCAGGGAAGCAGGAGACGACTGCTTATGGAGGAGGGCAATAGCACTGCGGTGAGAGTGGGGAACAGTGGGTTTTAGTTCACTCAGTGACATTCTGAGTCACAGTAAACTCTGCCCAGGCCCCTCTGGTGCCCAGAGGTTTTATTTCATCTTCTCTAGGGTCTGGCTGGCGGCTTCTTGTTCTATTCCTTGGCCAGACCAGACCAGTGGAGACTGGTAAGAATTTGTTGAGCCTCAGAAACTATCTGAGGGAATTAAAAACAAGGCTGGAAGCAGGGATTTGTTCGCAGAATAAGTATACAAAGAATAAACTATAAACATTCATATTTCTATTCTGCCTGTCCTAATCACTTGAGGTTTTGTCTATTCACAAAGCTAATTAACCTATTAGATACTATAATTAAAAACAATGTTTTAATGATCTCTTTTTAGATTACAATAAAAAGAAGTTGTATGTAAATTTACCACCAAGATCAGGCCAACTTGTTGCTCTGATGCAAGTTTTTATTCTTATCATACATTTTTCTCTTCATTTCACTTCTGCGGCCCTCATAACAATTTGCAATAGAGTATTAAGCAGTATTACCACTGAAATGTAGATGTATATGTTAATCGCTGAACAAGTCACACTCAGTGGTAAAAAACATAACTGCAGTACTAGATTCTACTTTCAGTTGCACCAGTGAATTTAAACATACTATTTTTAGAAGCTTAGAGGAAAGCTCTATTGATTTTTCATATCCTGGGAAATGTCCATTTGCAATGTAGAGGCCTGTAACATGCTTGTCTGCTTTCTGCTGCGGATGACTGAAAGAATATTGAGTCCCTTGTAGCTGTGGGCTGTCACTCCTTGCTGGAGGAGTACTGACTGGTGTCTGTCAGGGAAGGCCATCTTTCAACTCTCTCTGTTTAGTGAATCCAGTTTTCCCAAGCAGCTGCAGTTTTGATGTTGCACTCTACCAAATAATTTGTTACTAACTCTGCCATAGAGCTAGATATTTCCAGATCACCAGTATTCTTTATAAAAACTAATTTGGGAGTGAACCAGGAAATTTATTCTAGTAAAGAAAGATGTATTTTCTTATTCTTACTTGTTTTAGGGTCTTCAATTAATTAGTAATGTAATTATTTATGTTTACAGACATTCTAGATTCCTTCTAACAATAACAGTTCCTCCTTGGCTGTCCCTTGAGGAAGTTGGGGAACTCATTCTCATTTTCCCTGGCAAACTTCAGACCTCTGCTCTTTAGCTCTTGGAAGACCTTTTGTCGTTCTCGTATGTTTTTATATTCACACTAAATTTTATACAAATGTGGCCCTAAGCATTGCCTGGAGTTCTATCACCTAGGTGGTAAAATACTTGGATGATTATTAAAACATTTTACGAAATCATGCATTATAACCAGTGCCCACTATGGATTTAACACTTTACCTTGAGTTCATATTTAATTAAGCTTTGTCTTCACCATACAGTGTGACCTGCTACACTGTTTTTTTCCTCTTAACCATGGGTCATGTACAGGGAATCTTCCTACCCATACACCTGGATTACTATTGAATAAAACTGAGAACATAGTAGCCCCTCATAGACCCTACACTTGCTTTCACTTCCATTTGAGAATTTGGGAGAAGCTGTTAAAAATATGAATAACAATTACATCATACCTTCTTCAGCTGATGCTGATGAAGTGGACAATCTGGATAAACTGGATAATCTGAAAAGGACAGAGAAGTTCTTGAGATGCAGTGTCATTAACCTTCATGCTCCATCACAGCATCCTTTTAACATGCTTGATATCTTAGCTTTTAGAAATAATAATCTACTAAAAATACTGTGAAATCTTTCTTTCCCTTTTTAGGACAAACAATTAAGCAAATGTGGCTTTTGTGGTCATCACATTGGCATATTATATCCACTTCAATTGGCTTTGCCACATCCTGCCTTAAATACAATGTTGTAAAATTCAAGAAGCCTGTAAAATTCAAGTTGTAACCTACTGTAAGGAGCCTGCTTTAGTAGGGAAGCTGGACTTGATATCCAGAGGTCTCTTCCAACTCCTATGATTCTGTGATTTTAAAATCTGGTCGAAGTCAGATTTCCTCCAAGAATCCATACTCATTCTCATTAATTTTGCTTTTTGGTTTCTTTTTTCTGTTTGGGGGTGCTAACTTACCAGTTTATTGTACCATTTCTTTTGCCATTTCATAGCTCCTGTCCTTTCCAGGTCTCTCCTCTATGAGTCTTTGAATTTTTGGTGTTCCAACTGTGACATCATCTGCCTCAGCTGCAGTACCTAAGCTGTATTACTGGGGTAAGATTACCTTGGTTCCTTTAGGAAAATATTTCCACTCAGTCTGTCAAATCTTGTCTTTACTCATCTATCGTTTAACTTACACAGCAAATTTTTTCTCCCCATAATAATTCTATTTGTGTAGTCTCTCATCCTGAACACAGTAAGAAACAGTAAAGTTCAGAGCAGGCTTCAGCTTTGAATGTCTCCTTTTCTTTTTACTGTTAAAAAAAAAAATATTTTGTTTTGTTTTGTTTTTTTCTGGAAACAAACAGAAAACTGGGAACAGAAAACTGGGAACAGAAAAACCTCTTTTCCCTCTTCACCAAGAATACAAAAAACTCTTTTGTGTCTAAGATGGTGCTGTGTTCTTGGCACAGAACCTCCTGCTAACTAGTCTTTGGCTGAAGAAATTCATACTCCAGGTTTGCTTTGGTTGCCTAAACATAGGCACTTAGCACTGTTTTAGACACCATAGGAACCTAGCCTCCAACGACTGAATGCCTAAAAACCCAGGATTTCTCATAAGTCCTCTGTCATTCCCGCCAGTGCCACGATGTTACTTTGGATTCTGCAAGGCACCTCAAATGGTAATAAGCTCCTTTATTTAGGCAACTGGATCATTTCCCCAAAAGCTCAATAGTCTCGGATGAAATGAATCACTCTCTGAAACAGGCAACCTTGCAACTGACAAAATAGGGAACCTAAACAACTTGTTTACATGCCTAGCCTTCAGACAACCAACCCTGGGAAGAAGTACACTCTGAAACTATGTCTAGCAAAATGGAGGCTGAGTGATCATATGCTTGCTGTAGATAGCCTGATCTTTATCCCACAGGTAGGAATAGCAAGGATGACATAGCTTGAGTCTAGCATATGAAAACCACTATACCACTGATCTAGAGCTCCTACAGAGGTCGTACTCAGATTCCAAATATGCATCAAAACCAGTTCTGAGACATCTTAACTGCTAACGCTATGCTAGTTTAGATAGTTTAGCTGAGGTATTTACATGGTGCAACTGCATGTTCATTTTCCTTAGTGACCCCTTGTATTAGTTTAACTTTCTACAGTATAGCACATTTTATTTCAGTATCACACAGTTACCTTTTTCTCCAGAGAAAATATGAATGTATTTAATGATCTGTGTTTATCTTCCAGCATTTTTTGCATGTTTTTTATTATACTGATTTTCTGTCCCAGTCTATCTATCCAACTTTTGTTTCATTTATTCCCAATTAAAGCAATCAAAAACTTTTTGTAATAATATCTCAAAGCATAGTTACTCAAAAAGTTTTTACTATAAGAGTCACAGTAATTACCTTACCAATATTATAATTGTACACTACAGCATTTGGGATGATTACTGAGGAATCTTTAGCAGTTTTAAATGAGTGGTTAGTTTGTTTGTTTGTCAGTTTATTATGTCCCTTCTTTTATTGCTACAATCACATCTGCAAACAATAATCCTTCTATTTTATCCTCTGAGTGTTCAGTTATGGTTCATGAAAAGCTGCCATTTTAATTCTGTTTCCCACTGCTCCCATCTTATTTGGACTGGATTCTCTTTGCCTTGTTTTCGCGCATACACCCCTGTAGTATACGCAATGGTGATTTTGCTAAAAGCATTGATTTATCTTTCGCAAATATGAAGTGTTATAACAAGAATTATAGTCAGGACCCTAGGATGTGAGTTTCATATGATCTATTTCCATTTACAGAAAGACACACAGTGATAGAAAACTCACCTCTGTATTGGGGCAAAAAAGAATCAGGGGACATGCTGCAGCATGGGTTACACCACTAAAGATGACAATGGCAAGTGAACCAGACTCATTTCTGTCACAGAGTTGCTCATTTCCACTGAACTGTAAATTCCTCCCTAATGCTGATAAAGTGGGAACTTGACAGGGTATGTTTACACTGCAAAGAAAGATGCTACAGCATTGGTAAAAAAGAAAATAAAAAGGTATTAGTAATAAGGCATCAAAAGCCTGTGGCCCAACCCTGTTGTTTGTCAGAAGTTTTGCTGAAAATATGTCCAAATAACAAGCTGAAACTGAAAACAGATCAGAAACGGGATGCATGGGGACAGACTAAAATAAAGTTAGGCTGAGGCATTTTCTTTTCACTTATTATTTATTTAGCAAATTCTGAACAAATTGCACACTAACATCAATGGGAAAATATTCGTGACTGACTGTCAAAAATATGACTTTTTTGGTGGAAACTCTGACTTAACCTTATAAAATAATTTGTTTGCAGAAGCCAGAATTTTCAGCTGATGCATACCTTTCAGCTGTTGAAGGCTATTTTCCTCCTTGTACATACTGAAGTCATTCTTCTGTTTTAGGTTTGTTTAGGAAGAAGAATAGGAAGAAAAAAAAATATAATAAATATATCTGTATCTGCTCAACTATATTTTATGTAGATTTTGCTCAGTATGCTGATTTTGCAGACCAACAAATTTAGTACAGACTGAGATAAACTTCAACAAGAGTAAGATGAAATGAAATGGTTTCTTCTACCTTATGATTTCCTTCACATCTCATAGAAAGAAATCAAGAAATTTCCTGTGTCTGTCACTGAAACCAGTTTTCCTGCTCTTAATACCATTCTGAGAGTTTTATATCTGCACAATTTTAATCATCCTTTCTGAGGGAGAGAAAGAATTGTTTTTCAGGGATATAACTATATTATTTAGCTAATATCTGGCTGAAAGCTCGGTTTTCAACTGATTTAAAGGAGGCACACAAGTCTCAACATTCCAACAAACTAAATGGAGTGTTAAGGAGAAAGATTCAAATTAGTGTCTCCATGGAGGAAAGGCCATTTGGCCGCAGCTTCATGGCCCGAGACTGTATACAACTGCCAGCAAGCAGACCACATATGAATAACTCCATATGCTGTCTTTGACCAAGGGAATATACATGGGACAAAAATCATTTCACAGGAAACTGGACTTCATTAACTTCGCTGCTCACAGAACAACTTGCTGTTATAAAGTGGAAGACAAAATGCAGAGAGTAAGGAAAGAAAAAAATATCAATAAAAACAATGAAAAAGAAAAGTCCAGTTTAAGAACAATGACGAAGTTATTAATTTAAAGCACAGAATGATAGAATCATTTGAGTTGGAAGAGACTTTTAAAGGTCATCTAGAACAACTCCACTACAATGAATAGGAGCACCTATGGATAGATCAGATTGCTTACAGCTACATCCAGTCTGACCTTGAATGTCTCTAAAGACAGGGCACCCGCACCTCTTGGCAACCTGCTCCACTTCTTCACCATACTTATTGCAAAAAACTTCTTCCTTATATCCTGTCTAAATCTGCCCTTTTTGTTTGAAACCTTTCCCCTTTTCCGTTCACAACAGTCTGTCCCCTTCTTTCTTAGAGCTCCCCTGAAACAGCTCTAAGAAAGAAGAGCTTTATGTCATCCACAGACTTGCTTAGAACGCACTCAATCCCACTGTCATATGTCATGGATGAAGATATTAAAGAGCACCAGTACCAATACAGACCCAAGGGAACACCACTTGTCACCAATCTCCATCTGGACATTAAGCCATTGGTCACTACTCCCTGGGTACAATCTTGCAATCAGTTCCTTGTTCATTGGTCATTCTACCCATCAAATCCATACCTTTCCGGTTTGGAAAGAAGGATGTTATGGGGGACTGTGTCAAACACCTTACTGGATTCCACATAGACAACACTGGTTACTCTTTCTTTGTCAGCTGATGCAGATACAGCATCATAGAAGACCACGAGTTTGGTCAGGCAGGACCATGTAAAGCCATGCTGGTTGTCTTGCACCATCTCCTGTCTTCCCTGTGCCTTAGCATAGCTTCCAGGAAATACTATTTCATGACCTTCCACAGAACTGAGGTGAGGCTGACAGGCAAGTAGTTTCCTGGATCATTCCTTCCACCCTTCTTAAAAATGGGTGCAATATTCCCTTTTTTCCAATAATCAGGGACTTTGTCTGACCATCATGACTTTTCACATATAATTGACAGTGTCTTAGCAACTACATCAGCCAACTACCTCAGGACCCTTCTATGCATCATATTGGGACCCATGGATATGGATGTTCAGGTTCCTCAGGTGGTTGCAAACCCAGTCTTTACATACAGTGGAAATGTTCTGCTCTCAATAATTCATAACAGATAAGAAAGAAAAGTGAAACTCGAAACGTAGCAGACCTGTATTCTACCATGTTGATTCTGAGGTATACT
The DNA here is from genome assembly GCA_013399175.1 of Odontophorus gujanensis. Lineage (NCBI taxonomy): Eukaryota > Metazoa > Chordata > Aves > Galliformes > Odontophoridae > Odontophorus > Odontophorus gujanensis. Next base: position 85,788 of record VXAB01000298.1, read on the forward strand.
TGAAAATTTGGATGATAGTGCATTGGATCAGCAGCATTCCAAAAATCTCTTACAAATATTCTCCTCTTGTTATATATCAAGTACTCTCAATTTATTGGCACAGATGAAATACAGAACTGCAGAAATTTGAACGCAAAAATTAATTGACTATTGGAAGAATTCAATTAACAACATTTTGACTCTTAGAAAAGTTTATTGTCATTTACACATTTTGGATTTTCAAAAGTTCTAGCTTACAGAATAGTTTTCTTTGAAAGGAGGGAACCCAGCTAAGCACCAGTGCAGAGTAGGTACTATGGTTTTGCTTCCAAAGTATGGTCCTACTGAGTTCAGCGAACCTGGAGACTAAACACAGAGTTTTTCCACAACAATTTCAAACTGAATATCAGGGGTCTCTCTCTCACTTCCAGACAGCAGATTTAGAGCAGATTAATTATTAATTTTAGGGGGACAAGTCAAATCAGATGAGACTGTTGTAGCCAGTAAGGGATTTTCTTCTGAGTCCAATGGGCTGGGAACCAAGCACACATTCCCTTCCTCTCAGGCAGAAGGACTGCAAGAAGCTGTATCAGCAGTTTTAAAATTTGTTCTGAGTGGGAAACAAGGAATGCAAAGAGGCCTCCAAAGAAGAAAGGGAACCAAAATTCTCAGGCTGCACTTTGTCCTCTCTCAGAGGACTTCACTCTAGACTCTTCCCAGTACAGATCTGTTTGGAAACAAGTTTTGCCAGATCACTTTCTTACTTTCTTAAAGAAAACTGAATACAAAAAAAATAACATAGTTCTGTGACACCAGACANTCTAAAGACAGGGCACCCGCACCTCTTGGCAACCTGCTCCACTTCTTCACCATACTTATTGCAAAAAACTTCTTCCTTATATCCTGTCTAAATCTGCCCTTTTTGTTTGAAACCTTTCCCCTTTTCCGTTCACAACAGTCTGTCCCCTTCTTTCTTAGAGCTCCCCTGAAACAGCTCTAAGAAAGAAGAGCTTTATGTCATCCACAGACTTGCTTAGAACGCACTCAATCCCACTGTCATATGTCATGGATGAAGATATTAAAGAGCACCAGTACCAATACAGACCCAAGGGAACACCACTTGTCACCAATCTCCATCTGGACATTAAGCCATTGGTCACTACTCCCTGGGTACAATCTTGCAATCAGTTCCTTGTTCATTGGTCATTCTACCCATCAAATCCATACCTTTCCGGTTTGGAAAGAAGGATGTTATGGGGGACTGTGTCAAACACCTTACTGGATTCCACATAGACAACACTGGTTACTCTTTCTTTGTCAGCTGATGCAGATACAGCATCATAGAAGACCACGAGTTTGGTCAGGCAGGACCATGTAAAGCCATGCTGGTTGTCTTGCACCATCTCCTGTCTTCCCTGTGCCTTAGCATAGCTTCCAGGAAATACTATTTCATGACCTTCCACAGAACTGAGGTGAGGCTGACAGGCAAGTAGTTTCCTGGATCATTCCTTCCACCCTTCTTAAAAATGGGTGCAATATTCCCTTTTTTCCAATAATCAGGGACTTTGTCTGACCATCATGACTTTTCACATATAATTGACAGTGTCTTAGCAACTACATCAGCCAACTACCTCAGGACCCTTCTATGCATCATATTGGGACCCATGGATATGGATGTTCAGGTTCCTCAGGTGGTTGCAAACCCAGTCTTTACATACAGTGGAAATGTTCTGCTCTCAATAATTCATAACAGATAAGAAAGAAAAGTGAAACTCGAAACGTAGCAGACCTGTATTCTACCATGTTGATTCTGAGGTATACTTGAAAATTTGGATGATAGTGCATTGGATCAGCAGCATTCCAAAAATCTCTTACAAATATTCTCCTCTTGTTATATATCAAGTACTCTCAATTTATTGGCACAGATGAAATACAGAACTGCAGAAATTTGAACGCAAAAATTAATTGACTATTGGAAGAATTCAATTAACAACATTTTGACTCTTAGAAAAGTTTATTGTCATTTACACATTTTGGATTTTCAAAAGTTCTAGCTTACAGAATAGTTTTCTTTGAAAGGAGGGAACCCAGCTAAGCACCAGTGCAGAGTAGGTACTATGGTTTTGCTTCCAAAGTATGGTCCTACTGAGTTCAGCGAACCTGGAGACTAAACACAGAGTTTTTCCACAACAATTTCAAACTGAATATCAGGGGTCTCTCTCTCACTTCCAGACAGCAGATTTAGAGCAGATTAATTATTAATTTTAGGGGGACAAGTCAAATCAGATGAGACTGTTGTAGCCAGTAAGGGATTTTCTTCTGAGTCCAATGGGCTGGGAACCAAGCACACATTCCCTTCCTCTCAGGCAGAAGGACTGCAAGAAGCTGTATCAGCAGTTTTAAAATTTGTTCTGAGTGGGAAACAAGGAATGCAAAGAGGCCTCCAAAGCAGAAAGGGAACCAAAATTCTCAGGCTGCACTTTGTCCTCTCTCAGAGGACTTCACTCTAGACTCTTCCCAGTACAGATCTGTTTGGAAACAAGTTTTGCCAGATCACTTTCTTACTTTCTTAAAGAAAACTGAATACAAAAAAAATAACATAGTTCTGTGACACCAGACACATAAGTAGGGCTAATGGGATCTTCCAGAATTCTTTGTTTTTTGTGAATTCCTCTAGTCATTTTATCCGCACGTATATTTTTCTGTTAATATACTTTTGTTAGACATCTTGGGCCAGACTTTCAGCTTCTCTATGAGAGTCTGTTAGATTATGCATTTCACACAGTATATCTAAGAAGAAAAGTAGATGACACCTTTGATTATTCATCTTGGGAATACACCTGACCCACAAAGCTGTGTTTCATATTCAGCCTGTGAACTCTGGGATCTATGGGATTATTCACAAATTTGAAATTGAGCATATGCTTCCACACATTGTTGGATCAGAAGCTAGAGTTATTACTAATCTAAGCCAAGATTCACATTTGTTCTGTTAAGGAAATAAGGACAACCTACAAACCTTACATCTGGAGGCTGATTCGACTTTTCTTCATGTTCAGGAAATAAGGATAGGATTTGATTGAGTTCTTTCTCCTATTCATCATTTGAGGAATCAATTATCTATTTAAAGAAACATAATTTTTCCCAGCTTACATACTGCACTTAGTAGAATATAAGTCTACTGTGTTTATGGTAGTTTTATGCATAATACAATATTGCCAGTGAAAGGAACAGATAGTTGGAGTTTAGATTAGCAAAGAGAGCTCTAAAATTATTGTTATTTTTTTTTTAATCATGGATCTAACAGTAAGAATTGTGGAGGACAATTTCATTTGATTTTCATTCATTTAGAGGTATTTAAATAGAGGTGCCCCTTCAGCACTTAATTAGCTTTTACACAGAATTGATTGGATGAAAAAATACTAATTAAGAGGGTGATACACAAATACTGTAGAGTCTCACAATGAAATACATTTTTGTGAAAATATTCCCAAAGGCAATTTAGTTCCTTTCTCTTTTTGTTTTTTTACCTTCCTCTGCCTCCTATTCTTTCTTTTCAGTAACGTTATGTGTACCTCTGTTTCCTAGTCAGTGGATTTATTGATTAAAGCGGAGTTTAAAGGAGTAGTGGGATGAATTATTGCACTGAGATGATGATTTGAAGAAATGTAGTTAATGCATTGTTTTGTGTGTTTGGTTTGTTTTGTATGTTTGTTTCTGTTGCGTTCTGTGTTTGTTTGTGGTGTTATTTGTTTTTGTTTTCTTTTTCTTTTTTAAAAAGGAAAATGAAGGGCTAAAAAGAAGTTTTAGACAACCAAGAATAAAGGTTCTCATTTCTATCTCTCCAACTGGAAAATTTAGTTAGCTTATGATGATAAGCATGTCATACAGCTACCTTCAGTTCTGGAAACTGTTTGATGTGTTTGTAAAACATTTTGTTAGTTGCTCTTCTCCTCTGAATACCGAGATCATAGATCCTGTAAATTTATCTGATCTACCCTGAGAAACAGCCGTTGCCTTCTTTCTTTTGACTGGGGCTAATAATGGAAGCTAGTGTTAAATGTAAACTAACAGAAGAAATTAAAATGAAGATTGAGTCAATTGTTTGGGATAAGGGAAAAAGAAGTGAAGGTCTGCAAGTGGATAAACAGATTCCAAGGAACTGAATGTAATGGAAGAAGCAAAATAGCGGTAGTGACAGAAAGGATATTATTTTAGGATTGCTCAGTGTTAAATGCAAGAAGTGATAACCACATCACCGCTGAGGATGTCTCACATCTGCTCCTCTGTCAGATATTTAGGAAGCAATTTTTGTTTGTTTGTTTGTTTGTTTTTGTTTTTGTGTGTGATAAGCATGATTGTATTCGTCCAGTAGCTAATATATGCTTGTATATTTTTTCAATGTGTTCTAAGTACTCAGTGTTAGTAAGAGCTGTGCCTCTACAACAAAAACTGTCAGGATTGTTCTGTAATAAAGACCAGAGCCAATCTTTAGAACAGTAATCTTTAATCTGTGTTAAACAGGAAACACTGTAAACAAAAATGCAATTAGAAATAGGCAAATTATTAACAAATGCATTTGAATACAGAATGTGCTACAGATGGTCTCACATCTACAGATGACTCTGCCAGAAGGAAATATATGGAGTGATCTGAAAGGATCACTGTGATTTCTCACATGCTTGTACTCAGAAGGTCCATATTTTAATTTCTGGAATAAACAATACTTGCTTGTTGATGAATAAATATGATCGTAAATTCCCTGAAGAATGCTCTGTTTTCTCAAGACATATGCATGACAGAACTTTGCTTGATGATCTACAGAGCTTCATCCATTTGCTATGGATATTATTTTTGGTACTCAAGGTTTGGTGCTTCAGTTATCACTAAATACCACGTACCAACACAAAATGCATGGATTACCTGTCTCAGACCTCAAAAATTACAATTTTTATGCTATGACTGCAGAAGCAAATGAATCAGTCTAGTTGATTGATGCAGCTGAAGCAGTTTGTTTTANTTCTGTGATTCTGTAAGCCACCTTATGTTACAGGGATTTGTTGGCTAGCCACAGTCCTGCTGCAGGTGCACTGTAGACACAGGGAGCCCAGAGCAGAGAGCAAGGAAGGGAATGGAAGTGATGGGATAGTATGAGCTACTGAGTCAGTTTATCAGGTCTCATGAAAATGCAGCCCTGTTAACTCTCCAGGTAGACTAAATAACATCTACCCAATATTGAGAGACATTCAGAAATTTAATTGCATGTAAATTTTAGTTTCCCTATTCTCTCACATTTCTACTGTAGTAGAATATCTGTATTTTCCGTACTCCACAATTTTCACCAATTTCTGGAAATGCAATCCTCAAAATCAGGATTTTTGGGTGATAAGGATGGAAATGAATTCTTATGGCCTGTTACTGATCCCTACTATTCACATCATTAAGAGGTATTCTTGAATTTAACTTTCTGGATGAATCCTCCTTCAGAATTGCATAGAGAACTCCATAATAGTGGTAAGTAGACTAATCTAATTTCAAAATTAGACTAATTTACTCTGTTTTTCATCTCAATCATCTGTGGAGACCTGAATCCACAATTTCAGCAACACTACCAGTTGTGGCCAGTCCATAACTGTAACAAAGTACAAACACATCATCAAGCTGTCTCTGAGAGAACTTTTCCATGTTTTCTGTCTTCAAAGCAATACCACTAATACCAGTCCCCATCAGCAATTCTAGAGAAAATATGCCATTTTTTTTGTTAGTTGGAAATGATATGTTAAAGCTCAAATTTATTTGCTTAGCTCACCCTCATAAGGACAATCACAATGGCAGCATAGAGATCAAATGTAATGCCTTATAAACTAGGAAAAATTCTTTACTGCTTCCTTCCTCTTTTACTCCTGGCTTCTGACAGATAGTTTTCTCTTCACCCCATTTCCGTATCTTGCACCTCATTCCTACAAAAAAAAAAAAAAAAAAAAAANAAAAAAAAAGAGAAAATTAAAGATTGGCAAACCATCCTATGCTGGTACCTTTTTTTTCCTCCACCTACTATAGCTACCTGAGTGAACTGTTGGTGCTTATACAGAAGTAATGCGTTAACATTCTGTTTTGCCATATTTTATTTTATCATTGAATATGGCTTACTTTCTATGAGTAAAGTCCTATATGTCTTAACACCTTAAGATCAGAGGGTTTTAGAAAAGAGCTGTTTAGCATGTTCATTAAGAAAATGCAAAAATAAAGCTTCTGGTCTAAAAGCAGTTTGCAAGACACCACCTAGTCAACTAGTAGAAGACAAATGTTTCAGATATAGCCTTTTTCTCAGTGGCTGATACCTTTATCAGTACACTCCTTGACACTGCTAGGTGACTTTCATTTTTCTGTAAAACGGTATACAGAATGTTAGAATATAGTGATTTATTATGGAAGTTTCAGTGAATGCTTCCCTGAAATGAAAACAAGTCACTGCAGAAGTCCAGACCAATAGAGTATGGTAAAATTCCATAAATCCACAGGTTATCCAAGACACTTAGAGAGGGCTGGTAGACAAGACACAGGGCAGAAAGGAGACCTATGGCCTTCTGGGTTAGTATCTGAATGCTATGTGGAGTATCTTGGGGCATCTGAAAAGGCAAACACCCATATCTTAAAAACTGAACAGAGGCAATTATGTTTGACTTTATATTTCAAGGATGCTGTGAAAGGAAGGGCACGTAAAAATCTCGTCAGTTTTTAAATACAGTACACAACTTCTATGTACAGTATGTTCTTTGTATAGACAACATTTGCCAAGAATTACCTTCTCTGAGAAAAGACAATAACTCTCACAATTAATATAGATCTAGGCGAATTCTAACTTTACAATGACATCCCCTGCAAATGCACTGCCCTCAGGGTTTTATTTCTTTGGTTGCTGTTGTTTCAGTTATTAAGTGTCTTTCATACAATACTGGGAGAAAAATCAAGTTAGGAAATGGCATTGTGTGGCTTGCCCATGCATTCCTAAATCATCTTCTTCAATTTACAATAAAGGCTTCCATTAAATGACCGTGGAATATTTATGTCACAAATCCCTTGCCTTATTGAAGAAAGATGATATATAACAAACAAATGAGGGAAGGTTCTTATCATGTTTACAAGACACTAGATTATATGTTTTCTTAAAAAGGTTGCACTAGACTTGCTCTGAAGCGCTTATCTTCAGTCACACTGGGCATGATTCAAAAAATGTACCACAGTAGAACTGGGTTAAGATGGTTTGAGAAATTGAACTCTTTATCTCTCCTGCTTCTGACCCTTGATATCAATAACTGTTTTCTTCTTTAGTTCCTTATCAGTTAAAAAAAAAGTCTCCACCGAAGTTATGCAAGAAAAAAGTGTTACTGAATAATTGTGTTAACCCAATAGTTTTAAAACACTTTTCTTAGATGCCTGCCTATTAAAGTGTGTAAACTGAACTGTTTTGATCTGCTTTAATGGCAAATAAAGCCTAAAAAGACATCTTATTTGAAGCTGGTATTATTGTGCAATCTCTTCATACATAGTAATATAATTTGAATTACAACAGATTTTCTCACAAATAACTGGATTTCTGTTGAATGTGCTTATTTTGGAGTTTTCTTAAAAATTACTTGAGCAGAAGACTTTGCTCTTTGACTTTGCCTTGAATCAGAGTGTGTCTGTTCTGTCAAATGACGTCTTCAAGAAGAATAGTCCAGCAAATACCTCTTGGTTTCCAATGGAACAAGTCATCTGTTTCTTTTGCCCATACTATAAAATATGTATTATTCTGTGAATTAAAAAGTCTAAGAATCACAGAACTATTAAAGAAGTTGTTACCAAGGGACTAATTAGAGTAAAAGTACTATCTACAGCTGCAAAAACTAGAAAAAGAATTCATATGAAGGGTTTTTATTCATCTGCTTCAGACAAAAACCGGTGTAACAATCATATTGAGGCTGATGTTATCGAGTTTGTATAAAGCATAACAAGACATTTGTTGCGATATCACTAATTCTAACACAGGAAGAGCTGCTTGTTTACTTTTACCAAAGCCTTTTGAAACTGTGAGGGATTTGTTTCTCCATTTAGATGTGCTTAATTTACTTTCAATGTGTTCTTTGTCTGTAAGAAATCAGCCATCCATCTAGAAAAATTGTTTCTGTTCTGTAATATAAAACTTAACTGAATTTATAACGGGAGATGTTCTGCATCAGAGTTCCAGATAAAGATGAACCAAAGAAGTGCACTCTTTGTCAGGACCTGAGCTGAGCACACCTGTATCCTACAATTGATACAACTGATGATGGTGTCTTAGGCAATGAAGCAGACTGGGAAATGCTTTCTTGTTTCTTCCTCCGGGTGAGTAAATGCATCTAGTGGTGCTGTCTGCACATGCACTGGCAACAATGGGGTACAAGTTCTTATTTCTTGCTGCCCTCAGATGAGCTCAAATGTAGCTCCTGAACAATTTTATCTTTAAAACAAACAAACAAACACCCTACATGTATTAACAGCATCATGAAGGAACTTTGTCATTGGCGTCCGTAAGATATAAGAGCAAAGCTGTTTGTAGGTACTGAATCACAGAATCACAGAATTATAAGGGTTGGAAGGGACCTAGAGATCATTGATTCCAACCCCCCTGCCAGGCTCCCAAACCAGGTTGCACAGGTAGGTGTCCAGGTGGGTCTTGAACATCTCCAGAGAAGGACACTCCACCACCTCTCTGGGCAACCTGTGCCAGTGCTCCACCACCCTTACTGTGAAGACATTCTTATGCACATTTATGCAGAAGTTCCTATGCCTCAGTTTGTAGCCATTTCCCCTCCTCCTCTCACCACACACTGCTGAAAAGAGTTCATCCTCATCCCTTTGCCTCCCACACCTTAGATATTTATAGACATGGATCTGATCCCCTCTGAGTCTTCTTTTTTCAAGGCTGAACAGACCCAGGTCTCTCAGCCCCTCCTCATAAGAGAGGTGTTCCATGTCCTTTATCATCTTTATAGCCCTCTGCTGGACTCTTTAGAGGAGATCCTGGTCTTTTTTGTACTGAAGAGCCCAGAACTGGACACAATACTCCAGGTGAGGCCTCACCAGGGCAGAGTAAAGGAGGAGAATCACTACTGGCCATGCTCTTTTTAATGCACCCCTGGATACCATTGGCCTTCTTGGCCACAAGAGTACACTGGTGGCTCATGGCTAGCGTGTCATCCACCCGGACACCCAGGGGGGCCCTCTCCTTATACCTTCTANTTATAGCTTCTCTCCATCCAGTCAACCCCCAGTCTGTACTAGTGCATGCAGTTATTCTTTCCTAGGTGCATGACTCTACACTTTCTCTTGTTAAACCTCATCTGGTTTCTTTCTGTGCAGCTCTCCAGCTTGTCCAGGTGTCGCTGAATGGTAGCACAGCCTTTCAGCATTTTCAGGGAGAACTTTACATTCCCCATACCCTCTCATTACCCTCACAGTCCATGAGTCCTGAGGGGGAGTTCACTCAGCGAAGGCAGAAGCAAAGAAGGCGTTCAGCATCTCCACCTTCTCTGCATCCCCCATTACCAGAACATCTGCCTCAGTTAGCAGGGGACTCACATTTTCCTTCGTCTTCCTTTTACTCTTGGCATACTTAAAAAAACCTTTCTTTTTATTCTTTGTCTCCTTTGCCAGATTCAATTCCAGGTTGGCTTTGATCAGGCTCTTTTTCCACATTTCATGGACCTTTCTCTTTCCTTTGACTTTATGCATGAGCACCTTGTTCATCCACACAGGTCTCCTGCCACCCTTGCTCGATCCTGAGCTTAGAAGAAGAGCTGTTTAAACACTGACCAACTCTTACAGGCCACCTTGCCTTCTAACGCCCTAACCCATGGGATAGTTCCAAGAAGGTCCCGGAAGAGATCAAAGGTGGTTTTCCTGAAGTCCAGGGTTGATATGCTACATTTTGGTTTGCTTCTTCCACTCAACATCTTGAACTCCGCCATCTCATGATCACTACATCCCAATCTGCCCCTGACCTTCACTTCTCTAACAAGCTCATCCTTATTAGTAAGAACAAAGTCCAGCAATCCCTCACTCCTTGTTGGCTCCTCCACCATCTGCATCAGAAAGTTATCTTCAACATATTGCAGGAACCATCTGGAGCGCGCATGTCTGGACATGTTGCTTTCCCAGCAAATATCTGAAGAATTGAAGTCCCCAATAAGAACCAGCGCCTGAGAAAGTGAGGCTACTTCCAGCTGCTCGTAGAAGACCTCGTCACAATCCTCCTTCTGATTAGGGGGCCTATAATACTCCCCACACCACCACAACAGTGTCACTCACACTAACCTGCCCCTTATTTCTCACCCACAGGCTCTCCACTGGTACATCATCCTCCTCCAGGTGAAGTTCAATACATTCCAGTTGTTCACATAAAGAGCAACTCCACTACCTCATCTTGCCATCCTGTCTTTCCCAAAAAGCACATAACCATCCATGGCAGCATTCCAGTCATGTGAACTCCCCCACCATGTCTCTGTGATCACTATGAGATGGTGGCCTTGCGACCACACTCAGACCTCTAACTCTTCCTGTTTATTTCCCATGCTGCACGCATTAGTGTACAAGACACTTTAGGGAAGCAACAGGTGCAGGTATCTCTAAAGAGACTCAAGAAGATTTCAGGCAGGGAATTTGCAATGTTAACTCCTCTGGGGAGTTCTTACAAGATCCTACAGGATAATCCAAAGATATTTCCCTGAAATCTCCTACAACGACAACATCCCCAAGCCCTTATCTGTCCTGTTTACCTCCACCCTCTTCCCCATCAGATCTAGCTGACAACTCTGAATTACTCGCTCCACCCTAGCAAGGGACATTTTCTCCCCTTCCCCCTTCATATCTAGTTAAAAGCTCTCTCAACGCGCCCTGCCAGCTCCTGACCTAGGATCCCCTCTCCCCTTGGAGACAGGCAAAACCCATCTGCAGCCATCAGGCCATGCACCAGTTTTAAGATACTAGAGTTCTCATCTATGCTAAGAGATAGGACTCTTTTTTTTTCTCTTTTTCAAGTGAATGAAAACACATTTCCTCTTCTTCCTCTTAATCCATTCTATGTTACCATATAGGCTGAAGTTGTTTGGAACTTCTGGTAAGAATTTGTCCAGAGGAAATAAATCAGTACCTTTGTTTCTGATGGGATAGTTAAGCTGGTGAAGTGCTGCGTTTTGTATTTAGAATGAAAATAGTGCTAATAACACGCTGATGTTGTTACTGAACGGTGATTACAATGAGTCAAAGACTGTTGACTCCTCATTCTGTCTGGTGTGAGAGGTGCACAAAAGGCTGGGAGGGGACATGGACAGGACAGCTGACCCAAACTGACCAGAGAAATATTCCCTGACATCTGATGTGCTGAACAATAAAACCGGGATGAGTTGTCCATGTGGAGGCTGGGGGTGGAGGAAGGACTGCTGCTTTGTGGAGTCTGGCTGGGTATCTGTTGTCTGGTGATAAGAAATTTCACCACTTGTTTTTTATTTATTTTTACCTTTTCATTTTCTTGTGAAACTGTGCTTGTCTCAACTCTTGAGTTATTTTCCTTTTTCCTATTTTCTTTATTCTCTCCCCATCCAAGGAGTGAGCAAATGGTTATGTGGTGCTTAGCTACCTGTCAGGTATAAACCACGGCAGTCCAGAAAGCAAAGCATAAATAAACCATCACATGACACTATCAGAGACATGTTGTTCTGGGGAAAACAACAAATATTATAATCCCTATACTCATAAAATGATCTTTTCCTGTTTGTGAGTCTGAGTTTTTCACCGGTAAGGCTGAGAAGAGTAATTTCTGCTTTATCTGTGACGTATCTTGCTGAGTTTTCAGTAACATTGAACTAACATGTCTGTCTCAGTAGAAATCTCTCTTCTCACCTAGCATGTTCTCAAACCATTCAGATCTGGAGCTTTTTCTCTGATTCCTACCTGGTATTTGTCTTTCAATCCTCTTCCAATATAGGCAGCATAACAGAGATATACGGAGACTGAGCAAGAGAAATCAACTAATTTGCAGCTGAAAATTTTCTCCCTCAAATAATGTTACTGTGCTCTTTGTATCTGCTGTAGTTTACACAGAAATATCTGGGAGGTATTACTTTTGGGGCGATCTACATTTATTTGTCCTGTTAGTTCATTTTAGTGCTGAAACATTGGACCTGTCATAATTTTATCCCTACTGCATGTTCCCAATGAAAAATACTGGTACCTAGTAATCTGAAGCTAGTTTTGAGAAAAGCGTATATGCATAAATATGCTTTAATATTTGTCCTTTTCTCAGTACACATAAACCATATGACTCAGCGCATACACCTCATTTAGTACTCTAGCTGGCTTGGTTTCAGATGCTCTCCTTAATGCTGATGAGAGCCACAAGATGCCATAAATCCACAGTGGGAATGAATACTATCTGCAAAATCAGAGATGAGATGAGAAGCTGTGAGATGAAAATGCTCACTCATCTTGGTCTGGTGTCCTCCACTAACTTCACACAGAAACGCCTCTTTTCCTCTTAAGTTCCTTTTGCATGTTGTTTTCCTATTCATGTAGAAAAGGTGAAGCATCTTCTCAGCATATCACACTTAATAATTAAACTTCACAGATGTTTAAATTGAAAAATATTGGTCTTGTCAAAATTTTGTTATACAGTACATTCTTTAAAGATTATTCAATGAACAAAAAAGTACGATACATAAAGATAATTAGGCATTTAAAATATTTCTTCTGTTACTTGTATTGGTCAAGGAATAATTAACAGAGGCCCCAATTCCCTCCTCTGTGTGAAAACTATATAACAATGCTCTCTATGCATACAATTTACTGACTCATTTTTGACTATATTTCTGCTTTAAAAAAGTCCAATTCAGTTACATTGTGAAACAATGTGATATAATCTTTAATCTTCACCTGAAATCAAACCATTTTTTGGAGTTATTGTTTGACATTTTATCACTCCCCTGTGAGCATTATTTCCTGAAATGCTATTCTCTCATATAAGAATAATTGCACATTGAGATTGCATTTTAAATATACAGTACAGTTCTCAGCATGTATCTTAATGATCTGCAATGCATTCAGGAAGTACAGAATAGTCCAGGAGTACCCTCACTGAACAAGCTGAGTTAAGCACACTAGGGAAAACACATGTATTTCTGATTATTATGTAAGATTTGCTGGACAAATGACATTATAAAGTTAATGTTAAAAATTAATATGAAGTTAGATCAGATGTTAGCAGGAGAAGATGTCTGAGTCCTTTTTTATGGTTACAATCCTAATCACTTTATCACAGGTACAAAAATAATTTTAACCCATCTGTTCTCACCTGGAGATTATTATCAAATCAGAACTGGATCCTAATTGGGACCTACACAGCATGTGATGTAACATATCACAAGAAGTATAAATTGCCAACAAAACTGATATATGAACCTAGAAGAACAATAAATGTGGACTTGCTTTAAGAATGGATGTCCATGCCTTTAACAAGGTGAGGACACATTCACTGGAGAGCAGTATCTCCATTGTTGATGTACTAGATCATGTATCTCATTCTTATCTGTCTCTTTTTCTTTTGCAAGAAGTACTCTACGAATTTGTGAGAATACTAGGAGTAAAATCTTGTTAATCTCGTGTTGACTTTGAAGTCCATGTGGGACTCCGCGATTACACCAACCCCTCAAAACTGATACTTCTGAAGATACAAGGAAATTATATAGATTTCAGTTTTTGGCTCTTGCTCAATTAAAAATGGAAAACTCTACAAACTGTACTTTTGCAACAAATCTGTTTTGGCTGTCAAAATACAAAAACGAAAACATTCTTGCCCTAAGGAGAACACATGACAATGTGGGGACTTCCATCCAAAATTACCCGGTTTCTACACCATGAAACTGTAATCCTGATGTGTAAGTGCTGATATTCAGAAATACTACTCCTTCATGTATTCAAGAGTAAAACTGCACTCCCACAGCTTGCTTCTCTCTTTCTTTCCCTTCCCACCCTTCTCACAGCATGAATGCAACTCTGGAGAGTGCCTTACTGTCAAGTTCTAAGAACAACCTCAAACAACAGGCCAAAACATATCATCACATCTGCCGTAACTTTTTTAAAAAAATTATTTAAACAATAACTCATGGCATATTTGTCTCTCCTCAGAGATTCTTGTACTTTGTATAACATATTGCTCAGTCAAGTCATAACTTTTGTGTATAAAGATGACAGAACACCCATCTTGTCCTTTTGACTGATGAAAAACAGCGTTCCTTTTCTAACAAACTTCCCTTTATGTGATTGAACTCACCTTCAGTTAACCGATATTAAGTCTGGTAAAAGAGAGAGAAGCAAAGGCTATTAGCTGATCACTAAACTTCCAACAAAGGGAAATATTGCAAACAATATTTTTCCACTTTTCAGTACTGAAGAGATACTGTTCTATAACAAATCATTCTTGTCTAAATAAAATGACCTTTATTGATTTAATTTAAAACTCTTTATTGTCTCAGCTAGTGGATCGAATGGAACTGCTACAGCTCAGAAGATTTTATCACATCATCAGAGCATTAATTTCCTAGCTGAGTGCATCTTGGAATTACACTGAAAACTTACTTACCGAAGTTTTATAAAGAATGGACTTTAGTAGGACCATTGAGAAAAAGCTTTCTTCCAGCAGAGAATCTCTAAATGTGTACACCACTGTCTCCCAGGAAGAATGCATCTCTGAAAGTTGCAACTGTGGTACATATCTAACCACTGACATGTGTGTTAGCTATTAAATGAGAATACTTTTTTCTTTAGTACAACATCTTGAGCTTTTACAAATCTGATGCAGATAAAGTTCCCAAGCAACTGGACTACAACATCTGTGCTCTCCTGTGGATTATGCTTTATAAAATATTTTGGAAGACATGAGCAGAGAGACAGAGAACTCTTTGGAGCATTTCATTGTTTTGTTTTGTCTATTGTTTTGTCTGATTTCTGCAATAGTGTTTATAAGATCAAGCAGATCTTAGTAGTGTAGGTAAATATGTTCACTGCTGTTCTCTGATGGTAAGCTTGACTGTTGACAGGCAAAAATAAACTTTAAACTATGCATCCATATATATTCTTCATTTGCTTATATCAGTTAAGGATAGTTCAGTGTAAAGGACCAAGGTCACACCTTCCCTTCCCTTTGTAGGCAGAAAATGACACTCATTTACATTAATAACCTACAGCCAATCTTAACTACTTATTTTAGATAGATTTTGTAAAAAAAAATCCTTTAATCAAATATAAAGTATTTGGATTCATAGTCTGACTTCAAGGTAGAACTGTCATGGACACTGAAATGGACACTGAAATGATATGTATTGGACTAAATCACATCATAAATTTTTTGCACCTGAAGTTCTAAAGGTAACAACTTTCAGGAAAAAAAAAATGATTGGATGAAGTTTCTCACTGTGGCTCACCAAGTTTCTCCTCTGTTTGAGGTATCTTATTTTTCATACTTTCTTATTACCTTTTCATGAATATATATATATATACATATATATGTATATTAGTACTGGTGTCCCTCATGAATAATGAACAGTGGCACGAAGAAAAACATATGTCATCACAAATTTGAGTCTTTCTCTTCACAAGTTGTTTCATTTGGATATTCATGAGTGTATTTTATATGTTTAAATAATACACCAATGCAACAATTTCAGAGACTCCAAAACTTCAGAACCCAATTTCTGATAAACTTGACATCTAAGAAGAAATCTTGACAATGTTTGTCTTTAGAAGAGTTTATCCAAGATTTATTCCGTGTGCCTCCAATCTGAAACATTATCAAGGCTATCAAAAACAGCACCATATAGTAAAACACAGTGCTGTGAGAAATGTGTATTCTTCTTGTGGTTTGGAGTCAATTTTCTACTTTTTGCCTTTTTTTCCAATCAGCTGTATTTTCTGCATCAGTGGGTAGGTCTAACATGTCAGATAAATAAGCCTCAGCATTTCAGACAGAATATGCCTTCCACAGACAGCTTGTGTAATGGGCTTCATTTGGACTCTCTTTACATACATGAACAGGAAGTCTGATGATTCCTAGTTGCCCTAGACTTGCTGCAAAGTACAGAGGCAGACCATGAACTATTATTTTCATGGGTAGATGTCCATAGTCTAAATAGGAGATGTTACAGGTAATAAAATATCTACAATATTTTTGTTAGAGAAATCTGCATTTTGACATATGATACTAATTAGTCCATACCTACCAAAGCCTTTGAATAGTCGCTGAAAATATGTGAGATTTCCCAGAAAAGGAGTTTATTCATAAATGAGATCATTTTTTCAGGATATAAAATCTCTTCTACAGCTCACTCAGTAGCCGCCTGGACCTTGATTCAACGTCTATGAAGTCACCAGGTGGTTTCACATTGAGTTCAGTGGCTTTGAACCAGGCCCAGGATTAAATGCCTGTGGGAAGCTTCGACTTAGTGACTTATGGGCCTGTGAATGTAACTAAGACCTTGCTAGATTAAAGACATGAGGACTTTTCTTCTGACTGTGTAGATTGTTCATTCTACGTAGAAGAGAAATATCTATGCATTTTCAAAATGGTTTTAGTGAGTTTTGAACAACGCAATAAGATTCAAGTTGCAAAAACATACTGCAGTGTTTTCCTAAGAACTTGTAGAAGTATAGCACCATGAAATCCTTTTTGAATCTGTCTTACCGCTCACATTTTACTAGTCATTTAATGATGGTAGGCTAGTTTCAACTCTCCAGAAGTTTGGAAAGTTTTAAGGATGATCTATCAATGATTCATTACTTTGCCATCTTGTGGCTTAGTAAATGTTATCGACTTTTTGTGCACTAAATTCATTTACTGGGCAATTTAAAAATACAACTTCATGAGCAATTTGCCTTTATTTATTCATTTATCAGCATCACATGGGGTAAATAATAATATTAGCATGCCCAAGTCTGACTTCACCAAGCAACAACTGCACCAAAATAATCTGGAAAATGATGTTCCTCACATAGGGAATAGGCCTTACAGTAGTAAAGAAGCTTAGACTTGCCAGAAATCTGGGACAGATTTCTTTTCAGTAGGAAAGCTTTTTTGTAATGTATCATGCTCCAAATGAAATTTCTCAAATGGTATTTGGTTTTCTTTATCATTTGTCCCATAAGTAGCTATTTCCTAAGACCTTTATTTGATAAAGTAGTTCAGTAAAAGCCTAATTTTATATAGGACATAAAGAGTACAAATATTTTAGAAACAAAAATTGTATAATGTAAAAAAACTCCAAAAAAGAAACAACTTTATTTTATACAATATAAGATGCACAAAGTTACAAAGAGATAATTTTATAAAGTTTACTCTACCATGTCCCATCTTCTGATACACACCAGCTCATCTTGAAATCTTAGGCCTCAGTCATTCAACTCCTGATTTTTTCTGCTTCTCCCATTAACTCTTGACTCAGTACAACAGAGGCAAGAAGTATCAAAAGTGAAATGATGTAGTGGAAAAAATTTAAGAGAAATTTTCCATTTTGTGGAGCATACATTTCTACTCCAGAAATGCGAACCACCTGTAGAAGACCCCTCAGGGAATAGCTGTGGTGCAGCCTGCCTATTAACATCTTGGACCCCCACCTGTTTGCGACACAACTCAGGGAGTCTTTTCTCCTATGTACATTTCATGATCTCTTACACTAATTATTTGGAATTCATTTATAATAAATGCCTTATGTCTCCTTGCAACACGGCACGCACACTGAATATTCACTGCTTTTGTGTTCTGCAGAATGACTAATACAATAGAATTCCAGGCAGGGAAAGATAAACTTTTCATTGTGGAGTGTTTGTTTTAAAGAGACAAGGAAATAAGAAAAGCATTATTTGTACTGGAATGTGTGGCCAAACACATTTCCATCAGGGATGTTTTCATTTCCTATTTTGCTTAGAACAAGAAACAAATTAAAAAATGTACTTGGGACAATTTATACTATTTTTGTATAAGCAGTGCAATATTCTAACAATTTATTTAGATTCACCAGGTCTTCTGCTTGCTTATTTATTTACTACTTATTATTTACTATATTAATTTGTCATGATATTTTTAGGCAGACTTGTTACCTTCTTCTGAACTTCAAATTGCCAACACCTACAGAAACCTAAGAAAAAAGGTTCCAAAGTAATGTCTCTACACATCACATACAACAAAATGGATTATAAGTTATTAATTCACCATGTGAAGAGATGAAACAGTGCATCTTCCCAGAGTCATAGATTCAGAGAATAATAGAATAATTGAATAATAGAATCACCAAGGTTGGAAAAGGCCTTCAAGATCATCCAGTCCAAATATCCACCTACCTCCAAAATTTCCTCAAATCCAAGCAGAATACAAAACATATTTAGTGCATATTTTATGACAAAATTATGACATGACATCAATGTTAGACTATTTTTATTTTTCTGAAACCCTTTTGGCCGTTATCTAGTTTGATTTTGTACTGTTATTAGTATCAGTGAAACACTGATCTCCACAGAGAGTGCAGAATCACTGTTTTATTATTCCATGAATTGTTTCAGTTCAATGCTTCTTTCTGTCTAAAATGCCTGATTAAGTTTTGTCCTTTTCACGAGGACAAAAGTAATATACAAGATAGACTCATGGTTTATTTTTCTGGTCCTAGCATAATGCTGTTTTTTTCCATTTTCAAAGGCATTTCAATGCTGCTATTGAAATAAGACCTTTCCAATAAGACCTTTCCAATTTGTAATCCATCTTGGTTTTATTGAAGAAAATAACAATATGAATTTTGTTGGTATTTCTGCTCCCAGGTAAAAGTAGAATTGTAAAATGGTAAAGCCTGTCTAAACAAGACACAGTACACTCCTGGAAAATGGGTTAAACATTTCTCTGAAAGGTTGACTATCTCAAACACAACATGCCCTTTGAATCAGATTTATGGCATGGTTCTTTCACCTTGGCTTAAATAACCTGGAAAATTAAGCTGCATCTGAAAGCACAAATCTGTCTCCAGCATCCTACATTTTCATTGAAGATGCATGGAAGAAAAAGGTAACACATGCCACAGGCATTTCATACCTTAATGATCATCTTCTAGTTGGATACTAATCCAAGATTCTGCCTGAAATACAGTTGGGAATATAGTTGACAAGGCAAAAGCATGACATCTGTTACAGCATCTCTTCAGGACTTCAGCAGAATAATATGTAAGTTGATCCAAAAGCAATGTCTCCTATTTTCATCAAAATTACAACAGAGCTCAGTAGTACTACTAGACAGAGCAAATTCTGAGCTGTTCACTATTTTTCAACGTTGTCACCACTAATAGTTATATACTTTTGCCCCATCTACTGTTTGGTCTCCACTGACACTCAACAAGCATCAGAGACTATCAGTGGGTGCAACTTTTTCTGCACAGAGGCATTCAATGATACACCTTTGTTAAATCCACACTTCCGCATCAGAAAGCATTTTTTCAGACTGCCCCCCTGCTGCCATTTGTCGCATGGCAACAGAATGTAATGGAGTACTGGCAGGAAGGTTCAGCCTCTACTGCTATTGCAACAACACTCACTTCTGACATTGTGGGCCAACTTGATAAAAATAGGAGGCATTACTTTTGGAGCAGTCTTCATGTATACTCTTTATAAAGGAATTTCATGGTCACATATTTAAGGCAATTATAGGACCTCATGCATGATGTTGGGCTTTTCCAGTTGCCTGAGCTTCTCATTAATCCAGAGATTAATGGGAATAGAAAGTTAGAGGCAATGATCTGAGCCCCCTCCATTTAGAGCTTTAAGTCCAATATACTCCTAGTTCTACTATTAACTTCTTCTGTTACTAGTCATAACATTGGAAAAAGTTTTCCTACAGAAGACATCAGACCGGTTTCTCTTGGAAGATGGATTAAAGAGATGACTCTTAGCTCATTGTCTTTACCTTCTGTCCAAAATATTTGCTCCAATACTCTTTAGATCTGAAGAAATAGCACCACTATCATATCTCAAGCATGTCATGAATTTTCTGTCAGTTACACCTTTCAGTGGATGAAAGGGTTCCCACAGTTGGACTTGTGGCTTCCAAAGGGGATTGCCCTTCTGCCATCAAGGTGTGAATCTTGAAGTTTTCTGTGCCAGAGAAGATCATGAAACAGATCCTTCTAGAAGCTACACTAAGAAGGAAGGGGAGAGACTCCTTAATAGAGTCTGTTGGGATAGGATAATGGGGAATGGTTTCAAACTGAAAGAGGGGAGATTTATATTGGATATAAGAAAAAAAGTGTTCCATAATTAGGGTGCTGAAGTACTGTAAGATGTAACTGAGAGATGTGGTGGAAACCCCATCCCTAGACACATTCAAGGTCAGGCTGGATGGAGCTCTGAGCATTCTAATCTAGCTGTGGTGTCCCTGTTCATCACTGGGGAATTGGACTAGATAACTTTTAAAGGTCTCTTCCAACTCAAATGATTCTATGATTCTATGACTCTAAGATCATGCTCCACTGCTAGAGAGGAAATTTGTTCCCTGCAATTAGGTGCTGATTGCACCTAGACTGGGTACTCAAGATATTCTTCCCAGATCAAGAGACTTGAAGCATATTCCTTTTCTTTTAAATGAAAAGCAGAATTTCTGATGCAATTCCAGTACTGGCTGGAAGTTCCAGGAAACCTGGCAATGACTTTGAGTGATTTTATGTCCACCCAGCGTAAACTGCATGAGAATGTATCTAGCCAGATTGCGTGAGAGACTGTGAAGGCTTCTTAACAAATTATTTGCATGCAAAATTCTGTTGCTATCGCTTCAATTCAGATTTTCATCTGAGTGAATGTGGAAGTCAAGGATATATTGTGCCAATTGCTGTGTTTAGCTCTTAATGCAGTAGGACATAATTCATTTCAGTGTTTTACAAACTGGGATCTTTAAAGGAAATTGTTTAGTTTTATATTATTGGAAGTGGCATTTATATATTCTGGATGTTTTCTTGCGGTTCTCTTTTTCTCTGTAGTTTAGTTCTTCTGGTACTAATAAGTTTTCCAGAACAGAAATAAAGTATAAATACAGTGATTTGTATGTTAAATCAGAAACTGATGCAGAAAAATGAAGTACATCTTTTTTACTACAAACATTAATCAACTTACTACATCAAGTTCTTCATCTTTAAAGTCTTAGTCCAGTGTGAACTAGTATCAGTCAAATACCAAATGGATTTTCTTTCAGACCTTTAATAGTCACATAATGGGGTAGTGTGAACACAGATAAGTCATATTTTCTTCTTGTATTATGAAGCTCCTGCTATTGCAGAAGCGTTCTTGCTATTATCCAGTGGTACTATTGGCACATCTCCATTTTATTGTTCTTATTGACTAAAAATTTATTTTACCATTATTCACTCATTTTAGGCATTCTTTCTATTGCTTGGTGTATCTGATAATCCACTGTTACAATACTTTAACCTGTTCCTGTGCATTCCTTATTCCAGGAAAAGGATTCTGTTTCCTAGTCTGCAGCCGTGCATATACCAAGAACAGTGTTAAACTCCCATGTTCTGATTTCCACTTTGAGTTCCCCAGTGTTCCCACTTCTCAGCCCTCCAGTAGACCATATGCCATTCATAATAGTATTTTGCCTGATGTGTCCTTCTCTTTGACGCTGTATTGTAAAAGACAAAGAGAATAGCTAAAACAAGGGGCATTGTTTTGCTGGAATGTGTTAATAGTTTTATGAGAGTGAGTCTTTGAACTATAGAAAATTAAGTCACTCATTCTACTAACCAGATGCAGGGACTCTGTGTGTCTCCCTCTTATTCATCTTGTAGCTTTCTGGTTTCCACCCAAACCCTTAGGGTTCTGCTCACTGATGCTTAGAACATCTCTTGTAAATGATTGGATGTGGCATTCAACAGTTGCCACATTGGATCCAAACAGTTGAACAGAAATGCCATCAAACTGACTCCAAGATTTTATTAACAGTTGAAAAATGGCACTGCAGATTCCCCACATTTACTGTCTCACAATGTTTTCCAGAGCAAATGTATTTTACACAAATAAAAATATGTTTTTATTTTTCTAGCTATCCACTTTGCAAACTCAGGCTCACATCTGACTTCATTCCTGCTCATGCATCAACAGCAGCACAAGCGGCTCTGCACATCATGGTCCTGTTCACCCTTGCTAAAACCAGTTTTCTTCCTGTTATGTCCTCAGTGACTCCAGGGCTCTCCACTTTCCTATAAGTAATGTCTATTTCAATCTTACAGTGAACCACTAGGTGGTCTTAAGAATCAACTTAACTTAAAAATAAGTTGTTCCTTTATATTTAAAAATTGTATAGGCTGCCTTCTCAAACTTTTGCTTACCTTTCTGAAACTAAAATGGAATTTAAATGCTACTATGTTCACTCACTTTTAACTGGGGTCTTTCAGAGCAACAGCAAATAGCATAAGGGGCTCGTGTAGCAACACAGAAGTTACTGTGACTGGTTGCATTAATCTGTTGTTCTGCCTTTGACAAACTGGGTGAAATAACAGTCTTGGCTTACTCTGGCTAGAGGTCTGTGATCACTCCAAACCGACATAAATGGGGGCTGATTCCAAAGGGGTTCTCGTAGTCTCGTTCTTGCTACATTTCTTGTGCTGATCCTATTTTCCAGTAGCTGCCTGATGAGCTGGATCAGAGAACTGAAAAGTTAATTATTAGTTGGATTCATTCTTGGCCCAAGAAATTAGATGCATGTATGAGTGTTACTGGAATCAACATTCCAGAAAAAACTGGAATGCAAAATTTAGGAAAAGAAATTAAATAAGGAAAAATTTCTTTTCAGCCATTCTTCATAAACATACCCTTTTCAACAAATCTTGCTGCATTTTCCACACCAACTTGAAAACTGAACTTGCCTGAAGTAATCAGCTGTATTTCCAGCCCACTTCCGCAGGCAGGTTCCTTACTCCTTACTTACCAGGTCAGACTCTCATTGCTTTACTGTTGTGTGGGTAATGACTACAGGAAGACGTGCCCTTCAGCGTTATCTACCTGTTCTTTGGGTAATAAGAGCATTTATAGTATAAGCTACAATTACAGAGTAACTGAATATCAGCGAAGAGATTCCTCACAACCAGCTTTTCTGACAGTAATTTTACTTGGATTCCACCATCAAAATTCACACTGATGAGTACAAGGTAATAGTACGGTCATTTTCCTTCATGCAAAATATATGCAAGATGCAATATTCCTTAGTTAAAATATGCAATCATATTTTTGATTTAGAAGAGATTATGAAGAAACTTGAAAAGATCTATGTAGGTTTCAATAAATACTTGTTTGGAGTTTAGACTTTCAATAGTAGAACATTGAGTATACATATGATAGTACATTTACTGCATTTTTCTGAAGGAATTTCCAGAGGATTTTTATTTCCAAGGCTTGAAAAACTCATAGATGTTAGAAAGCTTTTTGATTTTAATAGCAGTATCTTCTATTAAAACTTCAAAGCCTTTTGATATGCCACTGTCTGGTGTTTCTATTTTTTATTGTTATATTTATAGACTAATATTACCCAAGATCACTGCAATATTGGAGACATTTTCTCTGACATTGTCACATGTCATATACGTATATTTGAAAGTTAGCTTGAATCTTCCTGATTCAAATTTAATATGGAACATGAAGTCACTATTTTCTCCCACTGAACATGTGTCTATTTATGTTGATACAGAGCATGGCTCTTCTAGAAGTGATTTTGGACATTTGCTTCTGTACATAAAATATCAGGCTAATACTTTCTGATATCCTTAATTAAATGTTCCAAGATTTCCCCCAGTTATAAATCCTTTGATGTTCAGATTTATAACAGCCAATATGCGATTTCAGAGCTTAGGAATGAAAATTTATGTAAGCTTCAGTTTCTACTACAGAATCACCGAGCAGCAAAAGTTCCTCCTAGAAAATTCAGAAACGATTCTTAACATTTTTAAAGTAATATCAGCTGTGCTCTCTCAACCTTCTTCCCAGATTGGGAAAAAACAAAAAAAAATCTTAATTTTCCAAAGAAAATTATTTAACAAATGAATACCTGAAATGAAGAGCAAACATGGAAAAATGCCATTTATATGGTTCTGGTTATATTTTAAGCAACTGAATTCAGGCATTCAAATATACTAGCCTACCTTAGTTGTAGCTATCATTACTACTATTATTTTAAAAGATTAAGCAGGAATGAAATAAATCCTCACTTGAATTACCCCCCATAAACACCCAGGTATATCTGATAATACAGGGTGTGTAAACTGGGAATTTATCACCATGGACATTCATGCTACGTTGCTATAAGGGCTATGCTATATTCAGGGATGGCCAGCCAGAGAGCAAGGCTGTATTCTAAGATGTCCTTCAGCTTTCATTGCTTTTAGATTCAAGTGCACACCATCTTTCAAGGAGATTTTTAAAAATTCATGGAGGTTGTATTGGTTTATAACGAATATAAAAAAGAATGATTCATACAAAATCTATTAAAATTTATATAAAAGAAAACTACATTAATTTTGACAGTATTAAGTTTAGCCATTCTAGTAAATTGGCAGGGAACAACATTAGCTTAATACTGACACATTCTTGCAGCTACAACCATGCAAGTATTAATCCGTTGCAATCTCTGACAAATAAAAAATGCTTCAAGTGTCATTCTCTAATACCTCACAAGGTGACATGTAACAGCCCCTTTAAGAATTCAGTGGGGAAATACAGCTGAAGAAATACAACTTTTAAACAGAATTGGTGCCTTTCTTTACACTTAGATCCATTTATACTTACTCTGATGTAAGCGGATTCAAGACAGCCATCAATTAATCAAACTGTTAAGGGGCAATGTTATGATCCTCAAATGCTTTGTGTATTATAATATTGTGACTGAGAATTTAGAATTATTCCATATGTTGAAAATATAATTTTACTAAAACAAAAAGAAGTTCAGAACTCTATTGTGTATCATTAACCTCTATGCAGGCCAGTTCTTTTAACACTGACTAAATTGCTGCTGTTCAGAGACATGCCAGGAAAACAAACAAGTCCTCTGCCATCATCTCCTCATCCATAGAAAGTAAGATATTTCCGATTTGAGAGTTTCCAGGAGTAATATCAAAATATCATTTATAAATTTTGTAAAGTAAAATTACTTTCAAACAAGCATGCAGGATTCAAGCAAACATTTATTCAAATAAAGAGAATATATAAAAATAAATGCAAATATAAATATACATATGTGCATGAAAATAAAAAAGTTCCTATACATAAATTAGAAGTAGACAAATCTGGTGTGCTGCAGGACTCATCCCGCCCCAGAGTTATAGTCACAGGGTTGCAAGGATTTCCTCTGGGTTCCAACTTGATCCCTCCCTTCTTCTTTGGTCCTCCCCCTATACATCCCATAATAAGTACTGCGCATTCCCACAGTCCCATTCAAAGGTCTAATAGCAAGTTCAGTGCTGTCACACAGTTCTTTATACCTTGGATCCCACAATAAGCCTTATGCCTATGGAGGCAGGGACCCTTATCAGTGCACATGGTATTTCCTTCCTTGGCTTCCCCTTGGTGGTTTTGCTTCTGAAGAGTGGTCAATATTCATCTGTTTTTCACCAGGTCTTTGTTTAATATGTTTAGACTTCAGTCGTATAACCTAAAATATAGGTTTTTCACTTCTAATTTATTTGTTACATCCTCCCTTCACATGCCTTTCTTTATCCTTTCCTGTAGTTATATCAGTACACCATCATGGACAAAAACAGTATATCACTATGATGAACTACCTACATCTTGTGTTAATGATGATCCAGAAGTGACAGCATGGTATCCAACTCAAGGTAATTCATCTCTTTTGGTAAGTTTCACACATTCCAGTCAGCTTTGATCTGCACAGGAGCACCTCTCTATCTCTCAGTGTTAAAATATGCTTTGCAAAGCTCTTTTCTGGACTTTTTCCTTTATTCCACTGCACGTTCATCCTTTATCCAAATCAACTTACCACATGTTTTTCAGTCTCCATCCGGTATGTGGTTATCCCTTTAGACTAACTTGTGTATTTCTCTGTTTACATCCGCCTGAATCTCCTAACTGTATTTGAAATATGGTGCTGCAAAAACCAAGCTCTCTCCTAAATGGTATCCTGCCATTTCCTGGCAATGAATGTCAACATCCTTCCCTAGGCCTGGTCAGCTTACACTTTCAGTGACATTTTTATGTCCTCTCTCTCTTTGTACACACCGTCCTTCTTTGTACACATCCATGTCCATGTATTCTTCCTTTATGTTCAAGCTCAGTCTGTCTTTCCTTTTCTTTTCTTGCTGCAGCAGCCTCTTCTCCAGCAGTTTCCCATTGCTTTTGTTTCATTGCTTCTACAACCTCCCTATTGCCTGAAAACCATTCATGTTTTCTAAAATCACTCCACATTGCTGACTTTCTTTGTCTAATACACAAAGTAGCACTTCTTTTAGCAGCTCCATAAGAAGCCGGTCACTGTCAGCAAGTCTGATGTGATTCATAGGACACTTGCTAAACATCACTCTGGTATTTTGCTTGTCTTCACCAGCTCCTGTTTAAATCTCATCATTGTTTCTTCTCAGCTCAAAGATGAGATTTTTCTCAACTCTGACATGAAAGGTAAACTTATGTCTTGACTGAATAGAAGAGCAAAAGCCTCACTGACATCTGCTGGGTCAAGACATCGTTCCTGTCTTTTCTGCTGACTAGTTTGGGCTTCATTTTCTTTTTGTCTTTAATTATTCTCTCCCAACATTTTGGATGCATCAGGATAACTTGACTATCACTTTTCCTCCTTTTCTTCCTCCATTTCTGTCTCTATGCCTTCTATTGAGATTGCCCTGTGTTTTGGGATAGCCTATTCCTCTTCAAAGCATAATCTTCCATGTATCCTCATCTGCTTTAAATAAAACTTCTTCCCTGAAGAAGAATGAAACTAAACAAATACTTTTAAACCTGCTCAAACATATCCGTCAAATTAGAAGCAAAATTTGATTTCTGAATACAGGAATTTCTCTTCTACAGTTTCAGCATCTTTCTCTGTGCATGGTATGCCCCTGTAGGCATAGTGCTGACTGTGTCTACACCACCTGCCACTCTATGTGTTACCACATACACATTAGCAGAATTCGAGGAAGGAACCTGGAGCCTTACAATAAAGTACAAAATTAGAAAATAGTGGATGGCAGTTGATTTTTAAATTTTCTTTTTCTAACCCTGTCGATGGTAAAGCTGGCAGATAAAGAGAATAGTATTTTGGAAAAGTTACTGGGATTTGACATGTGCTTGGAATGGAGTATGCCCCATGCTGAGACGTTTTGAGACCTCTTAGTAAATGTTTGTGATCCACTTCATGGTTTCTCTTCTACTGATCTTTGGCAAAAATCACATGTAGAGACTAAGATTTATAACTGGCCCTGGCAGCTTTCTGAAGCTAAGTGGACTACACCAGTTTAGTGGGAAGGGGGAGGGGGACAAGATGAAACTGTGTCCATATGGCAAAAGAATTTCCATTTCCTAAGGGGATATTAAGACTAGACACTGAGCTTCCAAAAGTTTTCCAAAATTATAAATGCACCTTTGAATGAATGCCTGAGAATTATGTCCGGAGTCCACTCAGAAGCCTGAAAATCAGTGGTGCTGGCATTATATATCTCTAGCTGTGCAGCAGCTGAGGTGATAAATAGAAAAGGAAGAAAGCAAATAATTAAAAAATAAGAAAAATAGTCTAATAAAGGGGGGAAGTAGCTAACACTTTTAAGTATCAGTTGTCACTCTCTGAAAAAAGTTGTGGCACACAGAATTCAGATCCAAATTATGATGACCACACACCAGTGCAGGTTTACTTTACCCCTTCCAAACTCATAAAGGTTTTGGTTTTCCAGGCATGAACAGAGTGTTAGCGGCTTACTTAGGAAAGAGAGTACTTTCTCTATTTCATGGGAATCAATATAATGAAGATCTTCACATGGAAGTATGCATGCAGATTCATTATATCATACTAAGCACTGTCTTAAGTCTTGAAATGTTGGAAATTCATCAAATGAACAATTTCAAATATGGGAAATAATAGTATAAAATGCTATTTTCATGAATAAATCACTCACTTAGATGCCTTTATAGCACCTATGATCACTGTAACTGACAGTGCAATTATAATGCTTTACATTTCCACATCCTTTTATGTATAGTAAATATTTCACATACTGAATGTGATTTTTAGTTTTGATGCTATAATTTAATGATGCTGGTAGCTTTTTTTCATCAGATTGAATTTGTATATTTGAGTGTTGATTGATTTTAAAAAGTCTTCTTTCAACAGCAAACAGGGAAAAAATCCTCCTTTTTTGATGGATAAAAAGATACTTGAAAAATTCTGAAAGGAAAAATTGTTTTTGTAGGACAGGTGCAATATTTTCAAATAAGGAATTAATTTTCTTCAGCTTTTCTTGACTTCTTTGGTTTTGCTTTTCTGTCTGATTATTCAGAACAAGAGGGAAAGAAAGAAAATGTGTTTGACTAGAGAGGTCGTGGATGCCCAGTCCCTGGAGGGCTAGATGTGGCTCTGGGCAGCCTGGGCTAGTGTTTGGCAACCCTGCCTACAGCAGAGGGGTTGAAACTAAATGATCTTTAAGGCACTTTTCAACCCAGGCCATTAAGTGACTCTATGACTATCTATTGTAAAAATATGAATGCAGAATGGGAGAAAAAATTCAGATGTTAGCCTTCTGTTTAAAATTCAGTGAGCTGGAATAACAATTTCGAAGTACCACCAACAGTTCCAAGTTATCACCTTGGCTTACAGTAGATGTCCCACAAATATAACTGAGATGTTTACATGGAGCGAAGCCAGACTTTGTATGATTTAGGAAGAAATTATTTACATTTAATGCAATAGCGGATTTTCACCATCATCACCTATCGATGGAGGATAGTGTGAGCTTGAGGACAAGAAGTTTGCTTGTAGAGTACCTTTGTCTCCCTTTTCTCTCACCCTTAATTCTGCTCTTTATCTTTCCACAGAGATTTTTTCTTCCCTACAGCATTTCCAAACCTCTACATACACAGATTTTCCTGCTATGATCTTAGTATCTGATGCTAAAATTGGTTACACAGAAAAATGCTACCTCTAACATTTACAGTATCATTTTCTGGTTAAGTAGATGATATGAGGCTGTTAACCCATTTCAGACTGATGAAGACAATTATATTTTTTAAATGTTTGTGTATACATTGCACCGATGGGGTCTAGAAAAGCAAATCAGGAAAGAAAACCAAAAAATGGATATGAAGTCTATGTAAATTCTGTAAAGTCTTCACAGCTGAAATAGAACAAAAAAATATGTTATGTTGAGCAGTAGTTGCAGCTTGAATTTTGAGAAATAGAAGGCAATCTGAGAATGTGGCCCAAACAACAGAAATTGCATTTCTGTAGGTGTCACATACTGTCTAAATATCCAACCTTAGTCACCAAATTTTTCAAGTTTCATAAAGCATTTGGTAGTACTGAGGGACTGATCCTTAATGTTTAGAAAATTCTAACATATTTCTCTAGAAACCCACATTATTGCATGCAGTTAGCAGTAGTACTGTCTCAATAACAAGGTTTATAGGTAATGAAACAGGTACATTTACTAATAGTGACACATATAAAAAATAAAAATAAAAACAAATCCAGAGTTGCAAGTGAGCAGAATCTGTTCAGATGCTAAAAGAGAATTCT
Organism: Odontophorus gujanensis; assembly: GCA_013399175.1. Lineage (NCBI taxonomy): Eukaryota > Metazoa > Chordata > Aves > Galliformes > Odontophoridae > Odontophorus > Odontophorus gujanensis. The sequence continues at coordinate 115,585 of VXAB01000298.1, forward strand.
CAGACATAAAATCTCGAAGGAAGGTAAGTCCTACTAGGATAAACTTTATGTTGTGTGTTCATGTCCTTCTTAGTACAGATAAACACCAGTGATGCAAGGCTCCGTTCAAAACTGCTGGGGTCATGTGGGTTGACTTTGTTAAGACTGACTTCCCCATATACAAGGACAGAGTACCCATTTTAAAAAAGACAGGTACGACTAATAGGAGAGAACATACAGCATCCACTTGAAATACATATATATATATTTATGTATATATAAGGAATACATTTATCAGTTTATCTCTCCATCTGTATTTTGGTTAAATTTATTCCCATGTCCTATAAAGTTCACCAAAAGGCATAGAAATATATAAAAATAACAAGTTCAGGAAAATCACTTATGGGTAACAAAGTATACAACTTCAAAAAGGTTTTTTTTTGCTTTTTTTTTTGCTCTCTGGCACATTTTTATGGTATAAGATGACATTTTTTGATGCTTTATCAATTTTATGGTCACTGTCAAATTTTTTAATCTATTGTACATTTAAAGGTCAATGAAATCTCTCTGTTTGGGCCTTAGCAAGATTACAGAAAAAGATAAATCACAGTGGTTTTATCTATGCAAAATCTCATCTGTCAGAAGACAATACCCATAAATCTTATGAATAAGTGTTGAAATATTTGTGAGTATCCTGAACAAGAAATGAAACCAGCATTTCAGCAATTGAGTTTCTGTGTGACAGAACATCAATGTCTGCTTACAAATACAAACTTAACAATGGTAGAAATAGCTGAGGCTTCTCTTTTAAGCAAGAGAGTCGCTTCTGAATAAATAATATTGATTTCCATGACAAAAAGACACGAGAAGGTCAGCACAAATAGAAGCTAATTTTTTGTCAAAAAGATCTATGTGAAGTCCAGATAATGAAAATTCTGACCTACCGTTGAGTATACATCGCTCTTGAGCTGTGTAAGGATTTAAATACACAAATACCAATACTGCTGTATTTCCAGTGAGGTAGGAGAACAAAATGTGTTACAAACTGAAGGGAATGTTCACAGTTAGAGTTTGCATAGGACAATCAAGAAAACCATGGACAAGTTGCCTTAATATTTTAAGACTTCTTTAAAACAAACTAACAAACAAACAATTATTTCAGGCTGAAATCTGGAAGGTCTTTGGACCTTTGGTCTTTTACATTTTTAAACAGATGAAGATGATAAGGAAGGATCAAGAGTTTTTTGCCATGTGCGAGTTTCTTCAACAACCTGAGTAAAAAGCATAGCAGCAGAAGAAAATCCAGGGTTAGTACTATTATTTAAATAGAACAAGTTTCTCAGAATACTGTTATGGTAGCATAAAAAATTAAGTGTTGTACCATTTCAACAAAAGGTATTAAATTTGAATTTAACTGTGAAATATTAAATGGCTGAGAATATTTCCTGGAGTTGCAGAGACCACTCATTAAAAGGAATTTTGAGGAAAGACATAAATACATTTATTACCAGACTGAAAGTCATCACTCTAGAAAGAAAGATCTTTTGATTGTAATTACTTTAACTGTGCTAAGCCTCCTGACTTTCTTTTATAATTGGAACAAATCCGAGTTTCATTTAACACTTGTAATATGCATAAAATTATTTAGGAAAGTAATCCCTTATATCACTGTATACTCCTTTCACAGTTCTTGCGAAGAACTAACCCGGTTCTCACTCTGTCAGAATGTGCACCACTTAGTTCTATAGTGCTAGAACAGACAGAAAAGTAAAACCTGGCACTAAACACTAATTAAAGTTGTCAAGAAGACCAATGAATCTCTAGAGTGAATTAGAAGTTTGCTAACATTCTGTGAAGAAGTGGTAAAACTTCTTGGCTGTGTCCAAGACATGCTTAAGAAAGGAGAAACCAAACATGACTCAGGAAAGGCTCCCGGGACACTATGAAATTTGGAAAATCCACCCGTGGAAAGAGTCGTGATGAGTTTTGCTTAGTCAGACAAAATGAGACCTGAAAATTTGATTCATGTCTGCATTTACACTGGAGCTGAGAAGAGTAAAAACATCAGGTACTCACAAACATTGTGCTAACAATTAGAAATTAACTGAGATATGCTTTTCTGGTAAGATAGGTACTATCAAAGTTTAGTAAAGAGATAGTAACAGATTTTTCTTTGAATTCCATGACTGACTGCACTCTGTACATTCCATTTGAAAACTGACAGATAGTGTAATGTTGACTGAAAATAAATACACAAATATGCAAAAAAAATTAATGATTTTTTCAGCAATCTTGAAAATTTCTCTATTCTTATATTCTTTCATCAAAACAGAAAACATGGTTGCATGCTTTTTGATGTTCACAGGACTGTGCTTAGCCAGTGTATCAAAATGAATATTATTTTATATAACTTAACATTGCACTGCACCCTCCTTGAGCCCTGGTTTCAACTCAGGCAGCATTAATAGTGCACTGATGATTGATTGTTGCTGAGTAATGAGTGTGCATCCAGGGCTGGCTTGGGTTGCAGTACGGGTTGGGCTAGGCTACATGCAGCCTTCAAGTGTAGGCCACTGGTAAGGAATGTCTGATCTAGAGTCTTTTGTTCCTGTTGAGTAAATGTGATCTTGATCTTCTGGGCTAGTTTTGGCTCTGTCTTCCCTCAGAGTGCTAGAAAATAGAAAGAAAATGAATCAAGCCGAAGTGTTTTTTTCTAGCTCCAGCACTGGCTAAATCAGGAGACTGCTAAGTATTCATTCCTCTGTTCTGCAAATGTCTTTGAAGTGCAATTTTATATTTCAATTAGTATACTTCTTGCCAGATTAATACAACCTCATGCAAGCCCTTATTTAATGTAAGGCATTACTTTTGTGAAAAAAAGGGCCCATGGCAAAATGATCAAAAATTCACAGAGTTACTGTAGAATAAGGATCTGTCCCCTGCTCAACAGCCCTTCCATGGTTTCATGACCTCAGAGAATTCAAGGTCACTGTTGCTAGCAATAAATTTACCCTTATTTCTACATTAAATATTTTCACAAGTAAGGAAGAAGTTAAAACCGTAGCAAGTAGTTTTAGCATTACATTGCTTTCCCATAAGTGTCTTCGGAAGAATACCACATTATAAATATCACCTGATCTTTACACTTCATAGATGTAGAAAGTGAAAATCTTTGTAACAGAAAATACAGTCACAAAAATTACCACTCTGCATTTTGAGTTTACAGGATGATGTAGGAAGCAGAAAGTGAAAAATTTCAGAAAATACGTACTAGAAAAAACATAGCAAAGGTTTACTAATAAAGAAGGACTTGTAGGGTAACTTTCATGACAAACTTTTGTACAGCTTCCTATTTAAACAAACTAATACTTTGTAACGAAGAGTCTGGCAGTGTTCAGGTATTGAAATGTGATACAAAACTTTGGGGCAGGCTATGGTTAATAAAAATTAAGCACATTAAAGTGGTTTTAAACCTTAAATACTTTTTGCTGCATATAAAAAATGAAGTACAGTTGATTTAGACGAATGGTGGAGGAATGTTGAAATGTCAAGAAAGGAGTTTTGTGGAGTACTTTTTCTTTCACAGTCTCCTTTTATAATTTTCTCCATAGGGATAATCATTTATAATTTTATACTTTTGTCCAGATGAAAGTCCTGATGTAAGAAGATGAAAGGAGAAATCTATGGTACTCTAGAAGGGAACACATCTTCAACTATTCTGTACTTCTTTGTACTTTCTATGAGATCAGTCAGCCTTCTTTATCAAAAGAGTGAGTAAGTAAATCAAAACTGTACCCCTCAAAGGCTGTGAAACCTTTACAATGTTTTTATGAGATCAGTATATTGAAGTACACTTATTTTAACATCTATCATAACAGTTGTTATTATTAGATAATACTTACGTCCATTCTTTTGATGAAATTTTAGCCATAATATTTAACTGTAACTATTTCCTATGGTAATGAATTCCACAGGTCTACACCATGCACTAGAGACACATTTCCTTTACTTCTGTCTAACTATATCAGTCAATACTGTATCAGACCTGCCCTAATCTTATGCTGTTTCAGTTTCATGATACTCAAAAACACATAGATTTTCATGTCAACAAGACCATCCTAGATCATCTCTTTGTTTTTTGTGTGGGTTTGGTGTTGTGCTTTTCTTTTTTTAATTGAAAAGAAAATCTTAGAAGTATGAGAGGAAACAAATCAAAGTGCAATTATGAAATTCCAGGAAGTACATTTGGCAAGTGTTGCATATCTTTTGACAAAACAGACCACATAGGAATGTAAACAACTGAGACAGAGAATAATTATTGGCTAATAAAAAAAGTCTACAAACAAATTCTTGTGATTCAAAACTAAAAAACAACTCCCTTTTGGTCAGAATTAAATCAGCTGTTCAGCTGAACAGATTCAGGTTTAAATATCCTGTACTGACATGGGGGAGTTACCTCTGAGTTTCCAGTTTTCAGTGAGAAATAGAAGTTCCTATTTTTTAGATTTGTGCATAATCACCTGTGACTTGTAAACATTTGGGTGACAGATCTTGTTAGTCCAGGGAAAAATTGGAATCAATATGTTGAATGAACTGCTAACTAAAGTCTATCTCTAATGTGAATTTTGAAATTTCTCATTTTTTCTGATTTCCAAAGATACCATCTCCTCCGCACATCCCACTGCAAAACGTGTGTAACTTCAGGTTTTTAAAAAAGAAGAAGTAAGGAAGGTTATTTCAAATGCATTTAAATACTATGAAACAGCAAAGCTACATAATATTTCAGTGATAAAAGGAAACACCAACTGTTCTCTTCAAATATAGCCAAGAACATTCAGGTCTAACAGTCATGGGGCAAGAGACAAGCAAATGAAGGAGGTTTGTGGTTGAACATGCTGCTGGGATCAGGGAATCCCAATGCTCTGGATCAGTTTTGGGCTTTGTCCAGTCTGTCTGAACTGCCTTAACAATACAAGGAGCAAAGACCAGAGTCTACAGCTATTTATATTGCTTTTATTTGCAGCAGGACAAGTAGTAGCAGCAGCAGTACCACCACTTCTCTTTTATTGCTGACCCTACTTCCGTAAGAAGGCATACACAAATGCTAAACCCACTCCTTTCTGGGATCTTCATCAGATTTGTGAATATCAAAACATGTACAGGCAGAAAATATCTATCTAAATACTCAGCTCACAGGCAGATGCAGTAACATTTACTACATATTTACATTAAAGCACATTTACAACTTAGTCACTTAAGTGGTATATCAAATCCCTACCTGAGATCTATGGAGAAATTATTGCCCACATTGAACTCAAAGTTCTAAATTTCATCTCATCTTAGATTTAATTTCCTAGATTCTGTTTTGGAAGATACTTTGACACTTCTTACTTGACAACATTACCTTTCATGATTGGAAAATTAAATTCCCATTCAGGCATTTGAAAGATTTGATTTTTAGAGATGCTAAGTAGTCAAAGTTTGCAGCTCCCACTGAAGCAGAGTCATTACCGATGTATTATATGCTAGGCAGAAGATGTCATCATCATTTAACATTGCACATATACCACTGAATTTTTCAGGAAAATAAGGTTTATAACACATGGTAACACTTTAAGGGGAAGAAAATAGTAAAAGAGAACATGAAAAAATAATGGGAACCAGCTTATGTTACTAAGCAGCTGGATAATAAAACAATGATCTTTTTCTATATAGAATGTATCACTATATATATATATATATATTTGTTTTATTTTGTTTTGTTTTAAGGTGCTTTTTTATAGCTTATTTGCAATGTATTTCCCAACAGAACAGTATCATTTCCCATTAAATAGCAGAAAGGTACGATATCAGATTCTTCCTAACAGTCCTGTATTCTTCCCCTTAATGGTTCACTCTCCTCCTACTGCATCACAATAATCTATTACTCCCTTGCATCTTAAAATTTCACCTTTACATCCACTTAGCTCATCAAACTCCATCTTCTTTATATTTTTGACTTTCACTTTAATGTCAGTGTTTGAGTTCTCCAATCCTGGATACTTCCCAGACTGGTAGTGTATCAAATTTATGCTGCCTAAAGTCTACAGCAAACAAAAGCTCAAAAGGTCTACTTCCTCTTCTCTATTCCTAACAAAATACTGCTTCTGAGATCCACAGTACTTCATTTTCTAGATTCTCTTCCTGGGTTTTATGCTTATTTTCTTTCTTAGTTGCCCTTCCACCATGTTTCCTTCTCTTTAGATCCTTCTTATTACTTTTCTCTTCCTTCCTATTCCTTTGATTTCTGTATTCTTTTTTCATTCATCAGCTCTTCTTCTCTTTGGTAATCTCCACAAAACCAAATTTAAGTGCTATCTCCACAGAATATGTCACAGAAATACATTTTCTACTTGAGCCCCAGATGTTTCCTTGCAAACTCATATCTTAGCTTCTGTCTTCAATACTTAATGATATCTAGCTGTCAACTCTAATATCTAGTTATCACTGTTAGAGCTCATATATTCTCTCATGAAGTTCCTTTTTTAACTTGTGAAAAATATCATTATTTAGCCTTCCATTTTGGCATATCACTGTGCAGTCCTCAGTTCCAGTCATGCAGAGTACACGTGGATCACAGTACTTAGTATTCTTTCTCTGTGAAATCCTGAAATCCTGGAAACATTTTAAACCACGCTGTGCCAGAGTTTTTGTTTTTGTTTTTTAATTTTAAGCAACAAAGATTTCACCTATAGATATAAATCATTTCATTTGCCTGTCACTTTGATCATTTCTCTACTTTCTTTTGCTGTGGCATCAAACATATACTTCTTGCTTTTCAAATCCCATCATGTGTCTTTGTTGCTCTTTCTGCTTCACATCCATTTGGCTCACCTGTCTTGGAGCTCACAGTTTCTCAGTTCTATGAGGAGGATATTCATTTAAAAATATGACTAGATTTTTCCAGTTCTAACCTAAAATTTCTTGTTTATAAAGAGTAATTACATATTTTGCGTATACAAGGGCAGCCCTGAAAGAAATGCCTCCTATTTTATTATACTGGTCCACAAGACTAGAGGCAGATGTTGGTGGTATGACAGTAGAGGTTGAACCTTCTCAACAATATTCTCTACATTATGTTGCCATGTGACAGATGGCAGCAGAGGGGCAGCCTGACCAAATGACATCTCCAAAGAAACCTTGCTCTCTTTAGGTTAGTGGGACTCACACTTTCCAAAAAAAAAAAAAAAAAAACCCACTGTGGGACTACACAGTGACCATATTAAAGTGGTGAATAGGAATAACAGCCACTTCTGTAGCACTGCTACTTTAAAACATTTTTATCCCTCATTGGTGGCAAGCCTTAAAAGTTTGCAAAATAAATTTCCTATAAAGGATACTTGAAAATACAAAATCCCTCTTCAGGGACTTTTGGTGCTCTTTGTTGATTTTCTATTGGCTCTTCTCCACTGAGGTTTTAAAACAGTTTTTGGACCTTGTATGCCCATATAAAGTATCTGAGTATTGGACTTAGAAAATGACGGTTCAGTGGGAGATCTTGTCATAATATTACCCCTGTAATTTCCCTAACAAGTTCAGCTTCACTAAAATAACAACAATGTGTTTTTTTCTAATTTGGCAAAAACCGCTTCATGACTATAAACCAGTCACTGCGCTGCTGCTCAGACTGAAATTGGATTAAAGAAGTGGTGTGGAGACATCAAAATAAATTAGAAGAAATAAGAATTCCAGTAAAATAACAGAACAAGAATGTTATGTCTTGCCTTAAGTGGATTAGTGGAAGATAAAAATATTATCATTTAAAAAAAAGCTGATGCTGCGTGGAAAAGTTTGAAAAGCATTCTGTTTAGAAGCAGTTCATCACAAACCACTCTTCTCCCCCACTCATTAGTGCCATGAGTACTTGTATGTATAGAGTCATGGGGGGCTAAATACACAAATTCCAGTTGTGGGCTCATTGAAGATGACAGTTTAAATCTGCTTTTAAACTGCGCTAGAGTATCGCTCCCAGCTGGACTGGATGTGACAGTCAACTATTTTCCTTCCATTACTGGGCTTTCAGTGCTGTCAGTAGGAATCTTAAACTTACACGTAATGACCAGTTTTCTTGGTCATCATGACCCTAGAAGATAAAATAAATTTTGTAATATTTTTCTGAATTGGTTATGTGTACTTTCTACTAGCTCTGTAGCACTAGTAATCGCTTAAAGGATCATTAAGGTTGGAAAAGAGCTCTAAGATCAACTGTTCCAAATCCAACCCATCCCACCCTGCCCACTGGCCATGTCCCTCAGTGACACATTTCTACAGTTCTTGAACACCTTCAGGGACACCCCACCACCTCCCTGGCAGAATGTTCCTATGTATCACCACTGTATCTGAGAATAAATTTTTCCGAATAGTCACTTATGATCAATAAAACAAATACATATGAATAGGTTATTTAACAAACAGCATTATTATGAAATGTCCATGAATTACAGACACTGAGCCAAAGTGCACAATGTCCAGTACTGAATCCAAAACTTACCAAAATAAAGAAACCCAAGTGCATACTGTACTCCCGAGACAGTCACCTAATTTATATAATGGACAATACAGGCACTCTGAATACAATAACATGTTAGGAAAATGTGGATACTTAACAATAAATGGGAACATAGTGTAGGTAACTTGTAATTCAAGGGAATATAAAAATCACAGTGTACTGAAAACTGCACTGTGCTGATGTAAGTCTGATAAAGAAAGTCAGTGCCTATTAACAGGAGATAAATTAACGCAGTATTCAAAATCACCTATTGTGCAGCTTTGATTTTTTTATTTCCTGTTCTGTTCATTTCTCAGTATTTCCATTCAAACTGTAACAGTAACACTCATTGTCAAAGAATATGATACATCTGTATTCATTAAAGCCAAAATAATTAATCATACACCTATTATAAGATAGATAATTATGAAATCATTCTACCAACAAAGAAATATATTGTTTTAACTGAGCTCAAAAATAAATAAGCTACTATTCAGAATGATGAAAACTTCACTAAAATATGTGGTGTTCAAAAATGAAAATGAGTTAGTTGCATGAAACATTTGTACTAAAAACAGTAAAAATATTAGAAAATATATGATTGAAAAATATGAATTTAATCTCCCATCAGAGTCTCAAAAGCTGTTTCTCACAAGCTTCGTGGTAAAATTATAGGGAGGAGGTGGTGCAGTGGATCAAGGAATGACAAAATAAAAAGAATCACAGTGTTATGAAAATCAGACAAGAAAGTGTTTTCAAATAATTGTTTTTTAAAGACTGTGATAGCGTATGTGAGACCTAGAAAAAAATTACATCTGAGTAGTGTTATGAACATGACTTCCCCAGTCAGTAAAGTTATTGCTCACTGACTAGCTCAGTCCCACATGGACGATACTGAAAATAAATCTCATATATTTATCTGCAGAAGCAGACTAACACAGGGAGAAGTCATGCATGTTTTCTTCCTAACAGCCTTCAGACCATCACCACACAGCCACAGAGGAACCATATCTGTGGATCAACAAGTAGTCTTTGTGCTCATTCAACCCATGATTTTTCTACTGAGAAAGCCAACGTAAATGCATTTCCAAGTGCCTCTAACCTTGGAAGGGACTTTCTGAAATAACAAACCATTTCCCAGAGTTGCAGTGTAAGTTAGAAGGGAGGTAGAACACCCTTGGAGAGTCAGAGCTGTGAAAAATGTGCTGGAGTAGTACTTTGGCAATTTTTCCATACCAGTGTGGCCAAATTAACTCACTGTTTACTGTGCTTTCTTTCACTATAGTGGCACTGTGCTTAATTTCAAACTGTTTCTTCTACACTTAACACATGCCTAGAAATTTCTTGAAGCACTGATGCACTGAAACAAGGAGTTCTACTGTTTATAATCTTGCAGGAACGCTTTAAACTTCTGTAATATGTCCCACTTTCAGCTTTGTTTCACAGTTCTTTTTTCCTTTCACCTTACTTGTACATCTCCCCAGCTGAGTGCACCCTTCATCGCTTGCCAATGTCTCTGTATTAGGAGAGTGTGCTTTGAGTGCTCTCATGATCACTTGTTAGTGCTGTGACCAAAAGCTAACCACTATCAAAAGCTGCACTTCAGCATTGAACCTCAGTCCTTTCCACTCTTTCGCAACATGGAATTCTTCTTTTGCAACCAAAAAACATATCCCCATTTTCATAAAGTGAAATTGCAACAGAGAATATAGCATTCAGTCTGCAGATGAGTGACTGAAAAAAGCAATGGGTATCTTGAATATGCTGGCTTACACCAAAAAAAGGCAAAATAGACATTGATACATCAGAGGTGGAGTTCCATTTGTCATATTTGTATATATGAGGTAATTATATACATATGGATATGGTGGGATTTTTCCTTGCTTATTTTGGGAAAAGCCCTGTCATGCCACGTTTAGGATGCGATGAGTAACCAGTTTTACCTCTTTCTCATCCCCTCTCTGCCTCCTCTTTATTTAATTTTGACTCAGTGCTGGAGTGTCAAGGTTAATAAATCTTCTTTTCATTTCACATAGTTGTCCTGTTGTCGAGTATCCAGGAAGTAGCACAAAGTGTGATTTTGCCAAGTCACGGTATCCTCACATCGTGTGAGTGGAAGAATTTCCTGGGGAGAAGGATAAGCAAAACTGCATTTCTAGATCTCCCAAACTTTAAGCTTAGCAACAGCTTTGTCCTAGAGAAAGTTATTCAGCTTGAGCTTCCCTAATGAATAATGCAGAGGGACTTGAAGTACCAGAACAATTTTCTTGCCATTTATGGATGCTAAGTTACCCAAAACAAAAAGTAAGATGCTAGTTTTGTAAACAGCTATTTTTCGGCAAACATTCTGCAACATCTCATTTTTCCCTCCATAGGAAATCTTCATTGTGGCTGTAAAAATATAGTAACTTCAGCAGAGAAATCTGTGGCAAATTTCCGTGCTTCTACACAGAAAGACAGAAATATTTTAAGATGCACTTTGAACTGGGAAATAGAAAGAGATTTTTGGATTTGATCTCCAGAGCAGTAATTTTCTAGCATCCAAAATCATTTTACATTCTACTTACAGTGATTTTGCTGAACAAGTGGAGACAATGCAAGGGGAAGTCTTCAAATCACAATATAAAGTTTGTTGGAATTAATGAGACTGCTGTTATAAGGCTTTAAACAGGCTGAGTTTTTATTTATGGAAGAAGTTTCATGAGGAGACATGTCTTGAAAGTGTAAGATTTTCCTTGCTGTTGCTGCTTTCAATGCACATGGAAATTGGGCACAGCCCAGCCAGCTTGGCAGCAGGAACACACGGATAGGTATGGCGTGTCTCTGAAAAAAGACATAGTCACCCTTGCCTGGGGGAAACAAGGTCATTTCAAGATCATCTCAGAAAGAGGTGACATCATGTAGGCCATGTTTTCTTGACCCAGACCTCTATTTAACTAAAGGGTATTTCTGAGCATGCAGTAGAGCACACTGCAGGGGTGTCCCACAGCTTAGCATTCCCTGTTCCTAATCCTGAATCAAAAGGCTTACTTTGAGCAGCCCTCACACTAAAATTTCATGCACCACTTGCACAGTGTTGGCAGAGTTGCACTAGTTTTTAGCAAATTGCTGCCAGCATTCCAGTCTAGAAACATCCTGAGCCATGAGCTAACAGATTCACACTGTTACCTGATTAGATAACTGCAGTTTCTGTTTTCTCCTGGTTTTGAATGTGCCACCAAATTACAGGAATGTGCTGACAGGACATGCAGTACATTGCAGTTGTAGCCTGTGATACCCTGTAAGGAGAACAGGTGAGATGCTAGAATAGCAGTAACACCCAACACTGCCCCGGTTTATAACAAACCTTTTATCTGTCAAGTGATAGGGTATTAAATGAGTTCAGAAAGCATACTAAGTTCTTTGAAAGCTACAAGCAATGGGAAAAATGGCACATGTGCTTGAGTGATCTTCCTTGCTTTAAAACTTGTGACTTCAGCATATAGAGTTAATCCTGATCTAAGGTTTGATTATCTACGGATGGTTTTCTGTTTCCATGTTTGCTTTTTTCTAAGCTGGTCATTCAAGTCAGATGAGAATGAGGCCCAGTAGCATTCTCAATAAGTATTTATGAAAAAGACTGTCACTTTGATGGTAGATTCTCTACGCATGAAGACTCAACTTCACAAAACCACCTAAAATAACGTTCATCTCAGGATTTTGTGGTTTCTCAGGTTTCCCTCACATGACTGAATTATTCATGTTTGCTTATAGGAAAATCTACATAACTTTTATAACCAGAAAATCCTGTTTTGATCTCGTTTACATTACAGTTAATATAGAGTTCTTGAAGAACTGGGAACGAGATCTTTTTATTCATCCTGAAGAAAGAATGGAAAGATGTGGGAAGCATTTTCCTAATTATTCCATTCTAATTAGTGAACATAAGCTTCCATAAAGCAATCCAGCAAGAATTTCAAATTTCAATAAATCTATTCTGGAGACACCTCAAAGGAAACTATCATGTTTAGATTATGTTGAACAACCTTTCCCATTAGTATAGACTACAAAAATGGCACACTAAAACAAAATAGCTAGTACTGAAATATTCTGACTTGTTTTGTAATTAGATTGCTTCTTTAAAGTAGAACATTGTTAAATAACTATCTGATGGCTGCCATTCAAAAACTTCTAAATATATCATTGCAACTGTTTCAGGAAAAAAAGTTCAGAATAGTTATTTTCATTTGTTGTAAATTTAGTTTAACTTTCTGATTTTACATTTTGTTTTGCTGTGATGCTTTTTTAAGTTTCAAATTGATAATTTGAGTTAAAAAACTCTGGGTGTATGCGTCTTTGAGTACTGAAACCATAAGCTCCAAGATACAATAAATACTTTGGGTTTATGATATGACGTCTAGCAGTAGACAAAGTGGGAAAACTGTTGTGCTCAGTCAACACTGAATCAAAATTTACAAGGAATTTCTCTATTTGTGGTTGTGACTAATACCTAAACAAAACCCACTTGCACAACAGCCTTAAAGACAGACCCATTGAAACCAAAAACCCTTCCTTTTCAGGCTGAAGGCATATGCAGTGTGATGAATACATATATATATGTATGCACATGTGTGACAGAACATACACAAATCAGAATTATTTAGTATTAAAAAGGGGAAATTTTATCCCTTTAATGTGCTTCCTGGACAAGGAAGGCTTCTTCAAGTATCAGATGACATCGTTGTCAATGTTGCAAATTATTCATTTGCCCTCAAATTATATCAAAATACTCTTCATGTTTTGAGGCAATCTCATTTGTATCTTTTCACAGAAGAGAGAATAATTCTCTGATGGAAAGGTTAGCTCTCAATTGGTTAAGTTATCCAAACAGAAGGGTATAACCTCGTCCCAGAATCAAACTGTGTGTTAACAGAGACACAAGAAATGAAAAGAAATCATATCTCATTGTGTAGAGTAACTTGCCCTCCATAGCAGGGGTGCTGGAAAAACCATTGTGTGTTCCTAGCTATTGAACTACTTCACTGGTAGGAATTACAATAGAAGTGTTGGAAAGGGAAAAACTACTCTCCCTTAGAGTATTCCATTGAATCAAAATGTCTGATAAACATTTATTGGTTCATACAAGGAGACTTGGAAAATATGCTTACATGTGTAACAAATTAAACTTCAGTCAAATTCAGTCACCTCATCTTTTAGAGTACTGCGTTCATCACTGGAGAGCCAAATGTAGGAGAAATTATATGACAAAGGTTTTTTAGGGGGGTTTTGTTGGAGGCTTCAACTCTGAAACTCTTCAAGTGTGCTCTGATCCAGTGCATTTGTCTGAAAAAGTGTTTACAAAAGAAGTAACTGGAAAATTCAGATAACTTGCAAAATTCTGTTGCATTCCTTTTCTTCCATTTCCAAAGTTGGCATTTATTTAGAATAGTCAGGTTACTCTGGTTCTAGTATTTACTTTCCCATGTTCATATAATATTGTCTGTATTCATTGTATTTTGCTTGTAACTTACGTCTCTGGTTTATGCTTTTAATTAGAACACTTTTTAGAACCATCAAATAAACTTACACTGGAGCAAAATGGAGTTAGCTGGCTTCATAATATATAAATGTACAGCTATTTCTTCACTGATGAAGGAATCCTTCACTGGGATGAAGGTGATGTGCAAGCCAAATCAGACTTCAATCTGCAGCATTCCATTAATCTCAGTGGACAAAAGCAACTATGGACACTACATAGGAGAGAGGAAATCCCATTTGATTGACTGTACCAGTAAGAGAAAATCTCCCCAACAGAAAATGTGGTTATTCTAGTCCTGAAAGAGTAGATAATTCCCCATATCCAAGATTTTCACTCTTCTAAAACTGTCAGAAGCCGTGGCAATTATTAATACTCACAGTTTTCTAGTTTATGTCACATGGTACCAAGCAGAAGTCCTTCAAGTCTTTAATTCATGGACAATATTCATCAGACATAATTCCATCCTAACTCTTTACTTTGGCAAATTCTTCTGGTTTATGGTATGTAAGGAAGGTCTTGGTTATGTTTATTTAAAAACCAAAATCAAATTAATGTTGTCGTACTATTAAAATATATCTATTTTCTGAAGCCTGACCAAGGTACAGTAAAATACTATCCATGAGAGTATCAAAATACTTAAATAAACAGAGAATTGGATGACTGGGAAAGCAAACAACTAAGTAGGCTATATGGGCACGACCCCATTTTTAGGATATGAGTTACAGTTAAATAGATTATGGTGTGTAATAGATTCGATTTGCAGTTGTCTCCAGTGTTGCTCTGACTTTGCCTTTTGGCTACTTTCCTACTGAGTGAACTTCCACTACAAATGTGCAGTGCTCAGCAGTGATACCATTCTTTTTCCATTGTCTCAACAACACAGACAAGGGCTACACTTTTCTTTTAAGTGTACAAACCCACGTGTGAGATATATATTATTATTGTCCTCTGATACCTGTAAAACGAGCTTCTCATGGCTCATGTAACAGGTTGTCATTTCAATGAGCCTGCCTTTCCTTCCTGTTTTTCTTCTCTTGATAGTTAATAGGTTTCCAGTGAACAAGTTCTGATGTGGGCTCAGCTTTTCAGAAACCTCAAGCTCTACTTTCCTCCACTTGGAAATAAAGACAGATCATGGACATCTTTTGGCCTTTGTGGTTTCCAGAATTTTTCTTCAGTTTTCAATGATTTTTACTTTTTAGCATAAGCTCTATGAATGAAGCTCTTAATCAGGACCATAAAAATCCAGATACCTCAATTCAGTCTTACTGATATTGGCCAAAATAAAATAAAATCAACAGAAAAATCCTTCCGGGGATGGAGCTCAATTTTAGCACATCTGTTCAGCCTCTCAGAGCCTGTGTATTTACAGCTCTCCTTTAGCATTTATAGTGTTCGGTGGATGCTGACTGCCCCATCTGCTCTCCTCAATGAAAGTGAGAACTGCTAAACTGCAATGAAGGTAAACAATCCCATCTTGGCATACAGGAAGCCTTGCAGATGCTCCCCAATAGAGCTCACAGCTGGCAGTATGTGGCAGCATGGCCTCCCAGAACCAGTGATGGGGATCTAATGAGGAAAGGCCATTCACCAAGCTCAGGAGCCACAGGCAGTCCAGCCTCTCACTACCTGACAGAAAATGTAGACAGTCCTTTTCCAGTGGCCCCCAGTAGTGCTCAGAGGGAAGCACTGAGGGCAACCCCTGTTCTTAGCCAAACACCGTTTCTCCTGTGGAACAAGAACAGATGCAGCCAGTGTGTGATACTGAACTGAGCAAGCACTTGTGTACCAGTCTTGCCAGAGTTTGACTTGCAACCTTCCTGGATCTGTGCTATTCTGTTTATTTGTTTATTGCCTCTTCTTGCTTAACAATTGTACTCATAGAAACTTCTGATTTCATCTGAGATTGCCTACAGTAAAATACATGGGTCCCATGGTCATTAGTAGTCATTGCAGTACAGACTTAATAGTCACTGCAGTACAGATTTAGAGTAATCATACTTTTTAATTACCATTTCTGTAAAAATTTGGATTTTTTCAGTAGTAATCTTTACTCTGAAACCTTTCCATGGCAGTAATACTCACATAGCTGTAGTGTGGTTTATTGTTAACTCCTAACACCCATTCTTATTCATGTGTCTACGATAATTTTTCTTTTTGTTTTATTGCATCTCTTTATCTGAACATATGCTTCTACTTAAAGCCTACTGTATTTGTAGACTAATAAAGACTTTCAAAGAAAATGATTTTGGACAAAAAAACAATGGATAGGATCCAGTAGAATATAATTCCAAGGGACAGATATTTACAATTTAAGTTCCAAGGACAGTGATTTTAGTAAATACTCAGTTTATACAGGTTTCCTCTGTTCACTGAAAAAATAAACAAATAAATAAACACCAGAATATACAACTATATGATTGGATGTAAAAATAGTCCTAGGAGAATGGTGAATATGATGCTGAGAAAAAAATCACACTGCTTCCTTCCTTCATTTACACTGTATGAACCATGAATAAAACCCTGTGTTTACAAAGAGCTCCACAATAATCCACAAAAAAAATCAAAAATAACATAAATTGATCATGTTTAACAGGGTGTGTTGCAGTCATTAAAAATGGTTGGGGTTGGTAGAACAGTGTCATGCTAACAAATGTATCAATGTTCAGTTTTGTGAAGGTTTCATTTTGTTAGAGGTCTGCTGGTGGGGACGGAATACACAGCTCCTTCCACAGGAGCAATGGGACGCATGAAAAGAGGGTTTGGTCACACAGCATCCACCAGCAGGTAATGTGGAGCTGTGTCCAAAATACTGTCTTCCAAGATATTCCCAGAAGGCTACATGCTCTCCTGGGTCCCTCGCTTCCCCAAACCTGACATTATCCTCTTGACACTTTCCCTCTGGCAAAATATCTGAGAGAGAGACAACTATTTGCAATGCTCACAGCTTTGTCAGACCTCAGGCATTTCTTCATTTAAATATTGAGCCCCTCCTCCCAGCACCCCTCAAGCACTCTGTTATCTTTCCTTTGCCAGCTGACAAGTTCAGTACTGCCTCTGTCCTTTCCATCTACCTCCCCCTTCCCATCCCAGACTCCTAGTTGAACCAGCTGTACACACTGGGTTTGCTTTAGGCTGCTAGTCTTTTATTATTATCACTTAGCCAACAATACTTCAACCATTTCCAAAAAGAAAACTATTGGGAGATAGATGGTTTGTTCCAGTCCTTGACGTATTCACTATGTAAACCTGTAATTCCATAGTTCAAAGCAGAGGCTTGAAAATACTAGTGCATAGCATGGTCCCTTTAATTAAGGTGACATCATTCCTGCCTTGGCAAAAATATGCCTAAGCTTGTTCAACTCATGACTCCATGTATCAAAAACAAAACAAAACAAAAAGAAACCCAGAAGGAACTCAGAAAAACTAAAAAATGAGCATGCTGTTGTTCAGGGAGGGTTGCTATGTCCCCCAGTGAAGGGTAGAAACAGGCCACCAGACTCTTGAGCTTGCAGTTAGTTTCAGTTAGTACCCAGCAGAATAGCTTCAGCTGGCATTCATCTAGGAGGAAACTGTCTGATTTCAAGTACTGAGATTTTTCATAATGATATAATGGAGATGAGGAAATGAGAATTAGCACACAAAGTGGCAGTGGGACCTGTCTAGAAAGTAATATGGAAGACAGGGCTGGTAGTGGGTATGTGGAAACCAGCTAACCCACAGTCTGGATAAAGAATGAGTCAAAAAATAAGACACCCAGAAAAGACAGAGAAAGATTAACATTGTATTAGATATCTGGGAGCACTGTCAAACAGTGATGAGCACTGAAGAATCCACATGAAAATTTGATTAGTGTATTGTAAATCATATTTCAAAATAAAAATGCATTAAGTAATGAGAACAAAACAAAACTGTGAGTAATCAGTATAAATAAGCAAGCAAAGACACTGAAATACTAATACACACAAATCAAAGGACCTGATTAACAATATAGAAATCACATTGTTAATTCTACCACTGACTTATAGAAACTCAACTTCAAATTTTATTGTGTTTTGGTTATTATTAAGAGTTTGTTTGAAGAAATGTGTGCATATATACATGTGTACTTAGCAGCTGCATAGAAGAGTTGGAAGTTAAATAAGCTGTAAGATAGTTCATGAAGTCTCAGTTTATGATCAGTTCTCTTTTTTGTGCAATCAATATCAGGACATGTCTTTTCCTTTCTCTTCAGGGAGGCAAAATTACTTATAATTCTCAGTATTTATGATATTTACTTATAATTTTCAGTAATTATGTAAACAAGTGTTTCTGTGATATGAACAAAGCTTAGTTTCCTAAAGATTTATGTCTGATGTTCAATTGCTAGCTCAAATTAAAATTTTCAGTTGTGTTATAGAACAACTCATGTCTTCTATCTAAAAATTAGAGCTTACTTTGTAGTTTTTCCTTGAAAATGTTCAAACAACCTGTGATATTTTGAGAAACTTACTCTCTAGTGGAGTTATTTGATACTGGATTATACATTTTGAATTTGCTATGGGAAATCATGCAGATTGCCAGAGAGGTCCAAACTAAGTTGAAAAAAATGTAACCATGCCTTCAGACTAGGCCTGACACCAGCCTATTTGTGGTACCATCCTCAGAGAGCTATATGTACATACTAGACCCAATCCAGGAATGCTTTGAACTCATGCACAGAGAGTGGAGGGAGAATCAGAAGAGCTTTCTGGAAGATAATCAAGACGACAAAGGAGAAAAGCAGGCAACAAGGATGTACCAGAAAGAAAAGAGAATCAGTAGTAGCAAGGCAGGGATACTGAAGTGGAGTAGGTCTCTCTAAACTTGTTGCAGTATTCTGTTATGTTTCTTTAGGCCCCTCTGTGTTTCCAGAGGCCTCTCATGAGCTAGCAGTGAGTCTCTGTGTTCTGCCTCAGTTGAAGGGTGCAGGACACTGGGGCAGAGAAGCGCCCTGCGAACACTACAGCAGTGCTCTGTTTGAACCACTGTGAGCCTTCCAAGAGTGCAGAGGAGCTGGATTTTACATCGCCAGAGTCCTGCCTGATGTTGTTGCTCATCATCACCAGCCTCTACAAAAGAACACACTTCACCAGTGGCTAGACAAATGCTCTGATAAGGCTGAGATACATTATGTGTTTTATCTTGTCCCTCAGCCAGATTCCATGAAATGCTGAGTACAACTCGCACGCATTCAAACAATACACAGAAACACATGAAACCACCTTTCCTGTGGAATGCTCTGTTCTGACTTGTCTCCCAAGTAATGGACACTGTGCTTTAAGCAGGTAATTAGTCAGCAGCTAGGTAGTGCGCTGCTGACAAAATAGCTGATCATGTATTAACAGTAAGCATAACTCAGTTAATCCACAAGTTTTTATTTTACACACGCTGCATAATACTGTCTTTACTAATCCTACTGTTTATATCTTGGCAGTTGAAAATAAGTTGACTCCATGAGAATTATCTGTTTTAAGAGCTATTAAACCTACTTATTGCAGACACACCAGGCTTTTTACGCAGTATGCAAATGACTCAGAAGAGCTCCCACTCAACAATGGGCACCATCTATCTAAGGAAAGCCCACAGTTCAGGTGACACTTCTAAAATCCATTGTGATGCCTTTGGTAATTTATCTTTCTCTCAACTCATTGTATTAATTATAAGCATTAACTACAAGGACTAGCTTTTGTTTCTATTCTAGGGCAGTTCTATCTAAGATGTTTGGACCCAAGTGTTCGTCAATTTTAAGTACAGGGTGGCATGTTTAAACTCCATGGACTGCCTCAACTGACAGGCACCAAGCTCTACCAGAAAACAGGTTTGGGTCTGCACAATCTAGAGGGAAGCAACCCTGCCCACAGAAGTGGGTAGGAACTAGATGATCCTTAAGGTCGTTCCAACTCAGGCCATTCTGTGATTCTTTGACTCCATGAGGCCATCACACTGAAACTAACACTTCCTACTTTATCATGTTGGTCCACAACTTCAGAGGCAGACTGTCAGTAGTATCGCAATAGAGACTTAAGCTTGCCACCAAAATTAAATTAAATTTTGTTGCCATGTGAAAGTAGCAGCAGAGGGGCAGTCTGACAAAATGGTGTCTGACACGGATGTGCGTATGAAGCAAAGGTGCGGCACTGAATTTCCCCGTGATGAAAAAATTGCACCCACTAACATTCATCGATGTTTGCTGAACCTATATGGAGATGAAACAGTGTACATGAGCACAGTGAGGCAGTGGGTGGTGCATTTCAGTGTGCTAGTAGTGACATGAAAAGCAAGCCATGTTCCAGAAAGCCATGCATAACTGTCTGTCTGTCCCACCCCGTTCCCTGGTTTCTTTTGCTGAGCAGTAAACTGTGACTATTGTGCACTTCACTGACAAAGATCAGGTGCATCAAAACAATTTAATGAACATATTCTGAGTAAGCTGTTTTACATACGATCTATGATCACATACATTCTAAGCAAAAAATGTATTAACCTATGACTAATCAATATTCCAGGGATGGGAGGTAAATTAGGGTAGGTAAGGGTTATAAGGTATGTCCCATCAATATGTCCATCATGAGCTGAGGTTTGAAGGAGAGGGGGTGGTGCTGGGGCAGCCTCAGGCCAGCTGAAGGGTGCTCCAAAAGTTCTGATTTTATATCCTTTTTACATGTGGTTTGCCATGATAAGCAAGGAGGAGGGGGTGAACTGTTATAATGTATGCAAAATAAGATGTAAGCAGAGGTATGAAAAACACGTGACTTTGCAGAAAAGCAGAGAAACTTCTGTTGGCTCCTTAAAATCTAGTTTTCAATTCCCAAAAATGTGAGGGATTGTTCCTAGGTTAATAATCATTAACCTATGATCAGCAGCTATATCAGGTGTCTCTTTCTCTTTTCCTTGACATCTTCCACTCATAACCCAAGCTCTTGACATGAGCACTAGGCTGCACATTGTTAGGCATATATACGGTGAGAGGAGATGGTTGGAGGCAAGTGGACTTACAGAGGTGTATCTACAGTCTTACCTGACCCACATGGCTAGGGGCAGTTCTAACTGCTGACCAGAGTGCTCCAAACTGTTCTCCAGTCTTGAATGACCTCTCCCCTTCTTCAGTTGATTTTGCTCCACACTGTCATACCATGAGATGAAGAATGTCTCCATCAGCTTATCAGTGCAAATCTTGGATTTAGACCAGGTAACCATGTACTCAGCTGAATATCAGTTTCAGTGCACTTGAAACAGATGAAAATTTTGGAATATCCCAAAGTTTGCACAAGGTCTGTCCCACACATGTTCACACAGGAACAGAAAGAAAACCATTTGCAAGTTTTCCTATTGAGCCAACGTGGAGCTTAAGGTGACAGTTTCCTGGATCACATCATTACCAGTGATGAGATATAGAACCTAGACAAACATTCAGCTTTGATCACTTCATTGTAACACTGGTAAAGCTGATGGTTTGAACTTCCATAGTCAGGCCAGAGAAGAAGACTACCCTTTTCTTGCAAAAAGGTAATGCCAGACCCCATACCAGTTTGAAGACCGTGAAGCACACTGCCGATCTTGGTTGCACTGTCCTACCACACTCATGGTATAGTCTGGATTTGGTGCCTCCTGACTTCCATCTGTTCAGGCCAATGAAAGATGGACTGTGTTTGCAACATTTTCCTAGCACTGAGATTGTCTTAACAGCTGTGAAACAGTAAGTCACTTCTGCTGGTATAGATTTTTAGGAGCATGGCATGGTGGTTCTTATTCACTGGTGTCAAAAATTCATAGCTAACGCTGGAGACTGTTGAAAAATAGTGCTGAGAGTTTTCCCTCTCAAATAGTGTTACTGTGGTCTTTGTATCAGTTGTGATTTCCATGAAAATAAATAGGAGACAATACTTACAGAGTGACCTACATATGATTCTATGGTCATTATTCTTTAGTTTCCCCACTGAGGAAAATTAATACGGAGACAATGCTAATGACTTTTTTGAAAATCAGCATGAAGGCTGTAGAAGCTGTAGGAGTTGTCCAGATCTACAGGGTAGAAGTCCACACACAAGGTAATTGTTTAGACTTCTTTTGTAGTCAATGAAAAGAAATAGGAAACCCTAGGAGATGATTTATCACGCCCTAAAATAGTAATCTTAAATAGGGCAAATGAGTCTTGTCTCGGAAGTGTCTGTTTGTCTTGTAATGACTATAAAAGGAATCAAGGAAACGAGCTTTCAAGTAAATGTCAACACTACAAACATGTGAAGTTCATTAAAATTTTTCCCTCTGAATTTGCCTCGTTCTTGAGATCCCTCACAGCAGGGACCTCAAGACACTGTTATTAGCCTCCAGCCCTTCCCTTTACAGTAAGACTTCTGAATGAGAGGACCCATTAGCTCCTGCAAAAGGACAACCAGAAGATTGGAGGAAACTTGCAAACAGAGATGGTGACTGAAATCTACCCATACAGTACACTGGGAAATGTCTCTCAATCCCATTCCTATCTTCTAACTTTCTTGCAAACATTTTTTAAAAACAAACTATAAAATCACTGTCATGGAGCATTGTCATGGATCTTTAAAGCTCCATATTACAGATATCGGGCAAGGAACAATCACAAGGACAAGTGTATAAGATACTTATTGCAGAAATCCCTAGAGAAACCCAATAGCTCTGTTGTACTAAGTGCATTGCTATCAGCTAGAGACAGTCTGTACCACAAAAGCTACAAAGGAAAGTCAATTGGAGTATTGTGGTTCATTCCTTAATGATGGAGAACTGAGGCACAAAGAGATTAAAGGGTGACTTTCCCAAATTACATAGAAAGTCTGTGGTAGAACCTTGGTTCCTTCAAAGTGTGGTCTATAACCACATGCTTCTGTTGGCATGCAGCAGGATTGCTAATTCTGGAATATGCTCTTTTTAGACAGGGCTGCACTTACAGATAATATTTGATTTTCTCTTTCTGTAATTTGACTGAATTTCTTGTAAGAAAAGTGGTTTGCAGTGCAGTATCAAACCCTGTCATTGAGTCAATACTGAGCTCTTACGGCCAGAATGGGATAGCAGAAAGGGCATGAGTAACTTTCTAGAAGTTTCAAAAGACACAACTTCTCAGTGAAAGAATGTCTCAGCAGTCAAGGCCATAATGGTAGCTTGAAAGCTAGCAGGTTGATTGATTATATTCTCCACATGAAGCTAGAGGCTTAGGGTTTTGTATCTGTAGGAGTAAGTAACAGTTGCTGCTAAAATAAGAGTTCAGATTCCACGAATGGAAAATTCGCACTTGGTTTACTTAAAAATTCTTGAAGACTCCCAGATGATCAAAACCGAAGGTCATAAACAATAACTGTTGGTCTCTGAAGAAAAACACATCAGAGTCTTGGCAATTTTTATTTCTAACAACAAAAAAGAAAGAAACATTTCATTTGTCAATGAAAATGAATGAAAGTTCAGGAATAATATGTTGAGAAATGCTTCGTAATTACATGATATAATATTACTATATGGAGGTGATCACATGAATCACAGTGAATTTCTATGTCCAGTACAGAAAATTAACACTGCCTTTCAGGTGGGAGCTAGGTTAAACCAGATCCATGCTTTTGTGTTTCGTTTTGTTTTGTTCTGTTTTAAAATATCATTATTAATAAAATTCATCACTGGAATCAGCTGTCTTTCTCACACGCATCAGAGATTTCTAATAGCTGTAGAGCTTCCAGTGGTTACATGCTATTCATTCTGCAAGTTGGAGTTTCCAGTCCTGAAAGATTTTCATAAACACCAGTTCTTGTATTTGTATTCATCACAAAAACTTTGAAGAAAAACATTGTTCCAGGACTTCCTTATACATTGACCATAACAGTTTTATGCATCTTCCTTTCATTTCTCATAATGTCAATTTTTTTTTAACTTTCTTTTTAATATATAAAATAAGCAAATATTTTGTCACACAAGTAATGAGATATCCAAATTTCAGGATCTAATGTTATATATAACAATTACATTATTTGAAATCTGGAGATTAGATGATGTGGTGAATATCAAAGGCAAAGTCAACACATTTTCGCTTCTTTATCCAGAAAAGAAGGAAATTGAAAGATACTGATTTAAGACTGCTAAAAGGCAGCAACTGGTTCTTCTGTTCACAGCTCTACTCTTTTATTCACAGCTTATCTCTTTTTCTCAGTATGACAAGTTGTATTTGGAGTAATGTACTTAGCAGAATTCAAGTAAGAGACAGACTTTCATTTGAAAACTGAGAATTTCTGCAATTAGATAACACACTACAATAATCTAAAATGGGAAAAACATATATAGTATTCTGCAAATAGACCCATATTTCACTCCTTACTTGAGAGGAGACTTCAGTAGATAATTTCCTAACTGCTCTTTGCAAATTCATCAGGAATTAGATAAGGATAAACCTGCATAAGGTGCACAGAAGCAATACTGTTCTGATCTGGCTCTGAAGTGAGATCTAGATAAGAACTTTCTGATATAGAAGTGATAGTGTATTCAGCTAGACTGCTTCGTTTGGAACAACTTCTGTTGGAAAATAGCTGTTGAATCCCAGAGGGAATCTGGGGGAATCCTACGTGGATGCCAGGGCACAACAGTGCCTTCCCTGTGTTCAAATGGCAATTCATAAGCACCCTCCTAAGGACCCAGTCAGTTGTCTGACTCAAGTAAAAGATACCACAAGAAGCTATAACAGAAATTTTCCTAATAAAATAATAATAAAATAAAATAATAATAATAAAATAATAAAAAATACATAAGAAAACAATGTTTTACTCAAATTGAAATGCCTAGTAGAGTTATATACTTTATAAATACTTCAGTTCCAGTTCTAGGACCATAGGAGATGTTACATCAGTTAGCTAGCATTCGATCTACCCTCAGCTTACCAGCCCCATTAAGTTCTGTTCCCCTTTTAATTTGCATTTGTTTGTCCATCAGGTAAATCCCTCACCCTATATGGAGTCACTGGAGGAGTGATATAGAGTTTGCTGTAGAAGCACATAGCAATCTTTTCTGTGATTATTACATCCATTCCACACTCTGCAAGGGCAGTAAAATATTTTCAAAGAAACTTCATGGAATTTCCATATATGGATAAAAAAATTATTTGCTTTCTGCTTCCAGTGCCATCAGCATTTGCTGATCTGAGCTCTCTTTGTGATTAGACACAGGCACCTCCAGTGTTCTGAGCTCTGGAAGCAAAAACTCTGATGTTCCCCATGTCTGAATACTTCAGTCTTATTCTCACAGAAAACCTCTCCAAGGGTAGTTTTACACCCTTTGCCATGCCATGCTCCCTGTGGATGGAGTGCTCCACACCTTTTTTTCCAATCTCTCTCTCTTCTTTGACAGAGACCCCTGCCACACAAAAGCCTAGACCAGTTGCTGTTTCCCTTGTGCTCGTAGACAAGTGAAGGTAATGCCCTAGAAAGTCAGAGATGTAGGTTTTCTAATTATGAAACATTGCCCCTTGGAAGACAAACTACAGCATTCCTTTACAGGTTTCTAGACAAGCACTTTCTTGCCCTTTTCCCATGCTCACTTCCTCCCTGTTAATAAGCATCTGCAGAGTTACCTAATTGTCTTTCTGCAGATCCTAAAAACATAAATACTCAGCAACTGCAGGCAGACAAGTATTCCACATTCAACTCGGAGTCCAGAGATCTCTGGTCTATTCAATCCCAAACACAGGAAACTACAAAACAACTTGAAATCTTTGGAATATTATTAAAAGTTTCCACACAAGAAAGTCCACCAAAACTATTCTATCATGAAGGATGAAACCAAACGAGCAGAAAAAATGCAGTGTCAGAGATCCCTGTCATGGGTATGGAGGGTGAGAATGTAACAGGGAGCACAATTCCCACATCAGAATCCCAAACCTTGGATAGTCCTTGCAATTAATGGTCTATTAGTGGTTCAATAGAAAATACAGTACAAATCCTGAAAAATGACTGATTTTAGCTTTGAGGACACACTTCAGCTTTGATTTTAGCTTTGATTAAGACACACAAGACAAAACCATCTAACAACCTTAAGGACTTCCCACAGATCACTGGCATATTAGAAGAAAGTAAAACTTCGTATCTCTCAGAAGCCATGTCTTGCAATGAAGAGAGAAGACATTCTTGTTCCTGCACTTACCTGATGGATGCCCTGAAGAAGAGTTAGTTAAGTACAATGTGAATATTGCGTAAACAATGTCAACAAACAGCAACCAAGACTTCTTTCAGCCACTCTTGCAGACATCATCATGTTGAACAGACAAAATCCCATGTCAGTCTACTCTGAGACCCTTCCTATCCTGTCATAAAGCCCTTTCTTTAAACACCTTATCCTCCATTTTGAAGGTATTTTGGTTCTTGTTCTCATGTTAGAAAACCATTTTTATACTTCCAACAGATATGCATCTTTCAGATTACTTGTTCCAGGATGAAATTCTGTTCATTTTCCTTTTAAAGATCCATAAATTTTAACAGTTCTTCTCTTTTCCTGATATTTACCCACCTCCAAAATGTATCTGTGAATAGTACACTCTCCTTTAACTTTAATAGACAAAGGAAGCCTTTCAATCTCCTTTCACAAGACAGGTTCCCTTATAGCTCTTTTGATGTTGCAAGAACACTTGATAACAAGTGTTCTGCTCTGTCTGTTTTCATCTGTGTGGTTTCTGATTTTCCATTCAGATTGTAAGTTCCTTAGGTCACAAACTATTTTTCTGTTTTGCTTCTATGAACCTGTGTGCTCTCAACCACAGTGCGTTCCTATGTAGTTTACTTCATCAATACAAGTATTCACGAACAAGTACAATGTATCTGAACTGCTACTAGAATGTAATGGGAAAATGGTCTTGTAAACCAAATTTTGCTGAGCTTCCAAAAGTTCCCAATCTGATTCAGTTTGAGGAATAGGAAATTTTTCATCTAGGTTTTTCCTTTCTAATAAACAATTGCTCACCCTTTTTTTATTATTTTTTTTATTTTTTATTTTTTATTTGACCAGCACAAAGACCGGGAAAGAGAAAAATAAATTCATTAGCTCCTTTCTTTTCTCTGTTACATCATGAATGCCCTGACATGTTTGCTTCTTTAAGGGAAAGATGATGAATCATATGGATGAAAGGATACGAGATAGGGAGGTGGCTGAGAACAGTAGAGAAGGTATCAGATAAAGCATAATGCACATATTTTATTACTCTGAGCAAGGCATTTGGGAAGGGCACTGTATACTGAAATGGAGCAAGGAATTGTCTGCAATAACACCACATAATTTAATTTCTCTTCCCAGTGTCTGACTACTATGCATAGTTCTCAGCATAGGGTCCATAACAAGCCATTCCTAGGCTCTCCCTCCCCTACAGACTTTTTTGTCAAATATGTGTTGGTTTGATCCCTGGTTGACATAACTATGCTGACAGAAGCTCTTAATGCTCAGAGAGTTATACCAGAAAACTGTATGTCTCTTTGTTTAGGGGAAGGGTGTGTTTCCATGGAAGAACAAAGCCAGGCTAACTGCACCCATACTAGGAATGTCTTGTTTCTAAGTCAATGTATAAGAAAAGAAATCCAAGTATAAATTTGGCCTTACTTACCAGACCCTTGGGGAGAAGTTTGAAGAATCAAAATGGATATCCCCGTAAGCCTCTGATAAGAATTGAAATTTCTGCCTGATCTGCAGCTGATTAACATTTAATGCTTTATACCATTCCAGTTGTGCAGAATTCTTTAAATGGATATTTGCATTTTCTTTTAAGCCTCCCACCATCACCAGCACCAGAATGGTAGAAAAAAAAAAACCGACCAGCATTATTTTAATGAGAAATCTGCCCTATGTTTGTTTGAAGATAAGATAATTGCAGAATGAGGGGGCATCTGCATGTAAAAGATCGCATGCCTTCAAGTGGAAAAACTAAGAGATAAAATTAACTTTAATTGGGAATATGTAGTTTCATTTATATAACCTTATCACATGCTTCCTCCTTTGCCTTGTCCAGAAAGAAATGATGCCATTACTACATTTTTTTTTTCATGTAACCTGCAAAGAAATATCCTTTTCAAACCCACTTAAGCATTTTACCTACCTTAGACATTAACATGCATAAGAAAATGCAAATAAATATTTAATTTCAGTCAATTTTATAAGGCTTGTATCCCTGAGAAATCTCCCTCCAGTTACAAGACAATGGCATTTTAATAAGTGCTCTGTAATGGCATGCTCCATGTCTTATGAGGTAGTGTGTAGATCCAAATCCACCCAATGACTCAAAGAATGATTGTGATGCAACAATAATTACCCCTTTGTTTATGGTCAGTAAATGAACCAGATTTACCTCATTGTATGGGATCTGATGCGTTAATGAAAACATGTTAAGAACTGTGATGGGGGGATATTATTATTTACCCAAGATGGTAGAACAACCCTGTGTTTCAGTTCTGTTTACGCTTAGGACCTGCTGCTTTGGGATAGACCCCTACCCAAATAACATAACTAGAAAAAAGGGAAAAAAAAAAATATATATATATATATAATTACATAATTATAGTGAATACAGCATTAGGTCTAACAATAGAAGGGAAAAGACAAATAACACTGGGTTTGTTCTACTTACAAGTGATGTTTCCCTCAAGAACTGAGATACTATGATTATCTTCATGACTCTGTTTGCATTACTGGCATTTGTAGAGTCTTGTGTTCTTTTTTCCCACAGTGATATCTGGCACAGGGCAAAAGTGTTCCAGAGCACTAAAAAGTCCTAACTCAAGCAACACGACTGTTGACAAGAAAAGAAAGTAAGATTATGGCAAAAGAATAAATAGGCTTGAAAATATTGTCAAGTATAAAAATTAAGAAAGTGAAAAAGTAATAATACTACACAGCACAGTTGTGCCTGCAAAAATCTGAGTAAAATATGGTTCTTATTGCAGCAAGTAGTCGTTCTGATAGTATAGATAATTATTGTGTTCACTATATGGATGCCAACAAAATAGTTCCTCCAACCATGAAGGGCGTCCTCTCTAAGGATAATTTTTTGCACAATTATTCTATTACGGGTTTCCCAACAAGCTCTTCTGAAGTATAGAGAAACAGAACAGAACAGAAACTCAGCTTTTTATAACTGAGTTTTCACAGTGGAAGGATATTACAGGTTAGCAGAAAGCATCTTACTGTGTATACACACTAACATAGATTTAACATGGATAGAGAATTCCCTGAGTGTATGCACATTCAGTCTTTCAACCAGATCGCTAAGATTCCTAAAATGCCTGTGAAGCAGCTTTTGAACCATCACAGTTATGGCAAAACCAGCACCAGTTTTGAGTTGCTTTTGTAGGATGCAGTATAATCTAGTGGAAGACTAAATACTAAAATTGAGGAAGTGGTTCAATTTCTATTATTCTTATATCAATTTTTTTGAAAACATGTACTTTGATTCTTGCCATTAAGCCTGATGAAAGATCACATGAAAAAAGTATCCGTCTATAGTAAGAATATCTGCCTCATGATATCAACTTTTTCATACTTGTTTAGTTAATAAATAGTTATGGCATTAACTTGCACAGCATCGGGAGTAAACTCAATCAAGTGGGAATGAACCGGTAATAAACAAGCCATTCGTCTATTTCTTACCTTATTTTGAAGACAAATGCTAACAGACAATCTTTAAGTAAGACAAGCCAGTGTGGTTTTAAAAGAATGAATAGCTACCAAAACTGGAATTTAGTATGACTTTTTATGTTCCATTTATTATTTGACATTTTAAAATGTAAAGTGCGAATATCACAATATTCAGAAAGAACTTTTTCTAATTCATGTTAATGTTTACATTTTGAAGTCCCTTGACTGCTTTTGGAAATGTTGCTCACTGCTACCAAAAATCTTCATCTCTAGAGGGCCTCTCTTGGCCTATTTTCTGCCTTTTAAAGTCCCTACTTTCTCTCTCTACTTTCTTTTCTGGTGCTATCGAATTCTCTAGGCCTGCCCAGGGTAGTTTTCACAACTTCTCTCCCATGGACAAGCTGAAATAAGGAACTATTATTTCCAGTGCTGATGCTAAAGTATCTCTAGAGCAAACTAAAGCAGAAATATCAGGAATCACACTGGAAATCTTGTTTTTCAAAACAGTTCAGTTTTGAAAACTCAAAGCACTGAAGTATGCTGGTGTTTCTCTGATTCAAAGTCATTTTTATACCCCTACTAAAGTTTAAATAGCACCATTTGATATATGCCATTAAGGACTAGTTAAATGGGAAACTAATTGACATATATTATGTTTGCAACCTTAATTTTAAAAAAGATGTATTCTAAAATTAAGTCCGTGTCAGTGAAGAAACATGAGATCACTTTCCAGATTTTGGGTTTAAGCTTTGGTTTTGGTATAAAGAATGTGCATGAGTGTGCTATCAAAACCACACCATGTCACTAAAAACATAAGTCTTTAACTAGAGAAAGAAGTTGAAGCTAAAATCCAAGGGAAAAGGGTAGAAATAAGTCCTGGTTATACCAGAAAGTTTAGATGTTCTTGACAGTCAGTTTGTCTTATTTGCAGACAAGCCATTCTTTTTCTCTCAGAAAAATTCCAGGAGAACATTTTTCAAGATGCAAACAACCCCTCCCCCACTAAGAAATAATGGCCATTGTGCCTTTCTGAAGGAAGCATAAAACAAACACACAATTGTGTTCTAATTCTGTTATGTCCAGTAACTTCATTGAGTTTGATGCACAGACTACAAAAACTGAAAAACTCATAGCAGAAAACATTCAGCTAAATATTTCTTTTAATTTGGATTAACATTTCTTAGAAAAAAATATTTTATCTATTTGTCACTCTTTCAGGTATGTGTTTCAACTGGGAAAATCCTTGCAGAGCCAGAAAAGATCTTTGCTCTTCAGCACAGTGAACCAGAAGGACGGTAGGCCTTCAAAAGTATGATCGTTTCCACGGGACACAAAGGCCTTGGGCAACCCCAGTCTTTCATATAATGTTCTCTGCTGCTAGAAATCACTTTAGAAGATTTAATGGTCAATAAACATTAAACTTTAAATGGATCCAAACTCCTCTTTATCCGTGTCATAAATCTGATCTGATAGCAGAGATCAGGAAGCAATAGGCCCCAGGTGAAGTCAGAAGGAATAGTATATTGTGCTAAACTGAACAAGAAGGAGCACAGCCTGTAAAGGATTTGTTGACTATTCATAGAAGCAAAATCAGCAGCAATAACAACAAAACCTGTAGATGAGTTAAGTAGCATTTATTCCGTGGATTATTTCCACAAACACTGTGTAAATTCACAGTTAATTCTTTCTTCTCTCACCTGCAATGTGTGCAGAAGACAACAAAGCCCAGCATCTAGAAAATATATGGAAAAAAAATTTTTCAAAAACAACTAAAATTTATCAGCTGGATAAAAACTTCTGTATTAACCCTTTTTTTTAACTTGATTTTCAGAACACAGATAGGTTAGATTTGCTAGTAGTATGCTTACAGTTGAAAATATGCTGAATTAGGCTTCTGTATAGAACTGATGATCTGCTTTAACTCTTTTTATGGACATCTTTATGGTGACCTGGTAACTCCAGTACAAATCATTTTAAGAAGTGACTTAAGTTCAACTGAATGGAGGGCATTTTAATTCTCAGATCAAGGGCGCATGGAGGTATAATACGGCTTACTTTCAACTTTTTAACATATTTTTAAAAGATTTCGAGTTAGTTTTTCAAAATATACCAAAGGAAATGATCTGTGCCATAATTTGCAATTATCAAAAATTTATTAGATGTTTTAACAACAACAAAATCTGCTGCATGCAATGAAAAAAAAAAATCAAACCATGAAACAGACAATGAAGCTTTCTGCAACACAGCATATCACTTAAAAAGATTGTCTTAGGCTTTAGTTAATCTTTTCTTTCTCAAAAGAAAGAATGTCACAGCTATGTCACTGCTCCAAATGTTTTTAGTTAGTTAGGCCACATTAAGATTAAAACATTATGCAGTCAGAAGCCCCATCCAACACTAAAGATACATAGTTATTTTCACATGCAAGCACAGACACTTACACATGCAGGCACACATAAAGGTGGAGAGATTTGTGTCTTGGGTGTCCGTGAACTTTCCTCACTGCTTTCAGCTTTACTGTTTGCCTCAAATCTTCACAGAATTTTGTCAGTAGGCATTTAAATTCAGCTCCATGTTTAAAGCTCGGACCAAAGTAGCAATTTTGGCCAAATCCATCTCTGGCAAAGCTCTGTTTGTTAGGAAGAATTAGATTTTCAGTTTGCTTGTTGATGTTTTACAGAATGAAGATGAACAATTTAACAACCTTTAATTATTGGGTTTTCTTTTTGTTTTCGTTTTTTTCTTTTTTGTAAATTGGAAGACCAGCTTTAAAAATAAACTTACATTTTGATTCTTGATACTTTATGAACATTCGGGTACATTCGTTCACTGAAGAACTGTTAAAAATTTCTCATGAAATATGGGCATTCACTGGAGAGCACTTACCTGGCAGAATATAAAAAAGTAGAAGAAATTAATCTAAACTCAGAACTAAAAAAAACCCACAAAATTTATGTGTCAGTGCTGTGGATAATTTGCTGCCTTCTTAGTTTTCATCAGGGAAAGCAAACATATGGGGCACATTACAAAATTGTATGGGAACATATGTTACTGCGCTGAAATGCTAAGATAAGTGACACAGAGAAATCCGTGATCCATTGGGCTGGAATATTTTGGGCCTCCCAGTGCTTAGCACTGAACTTTTCTTTTCTAGTGTGACAGAATGTTTTGAGTTAGATGGAAAATGACCGGATACTTTGGCAGCAATGTTACTTTGGTTTGATCAAACCTCTGGCTTGATCCTGACTGTACAGGTTTCTCTGTACCACCAGAAAAGTAAAGAAAAACATATATCACAAGATTGTATTCTGAATGTTTTATAGCTAAAGTTTATTTGCTTCAGAATAGAGTTATTTGAGGGATTAGGGGAATCTGTTGCTCAATAGGCAGATTATACCTTTAAAAGAAAATTCTAGATGATTGACCATATTTGTAAGCACAATGTAAAAACTACAACTGAATGTTGTTAAATGTCCATCTACCACTGTTACTGCTTGCATACGCCTAAAACAAAAGGACAAATTCTTATTCATCTGCTCAGTTTTACACTCCAAAGAAAGAACTGCACAAACTTTTCTTCCCAGATGGGTGTGGAAGCCAATGTTTTCATCTGAGAAGGAAACATCTAAACTATGACGAGGTTTGGTAGGATTCTCCTAATTTAGAAACCCAATTTTTGTCAGATGCATAGTAAAGAAATAGATTAATATCAAAGGTTTTCAATCCCCAGAGGACAGTTTTATCAGATATCCTGTATGGAATTTCAACATAATCCCTACAAGACAGTGGACTACAAAAAGACCTCTGAATAACCCAGAAAACTTGGGGATGGACAAGTTCTCAGATCAGTTGCTTCATTTCCCCCCTCTTTTTTTTTTTTTTTTTTGTGTGTGTGTGTGTCTATATGTACTTACAAGTGTTTATTTAGTCAATACTTGATAACAGAGAAAATGCACATTTATCTAAATAAAACTATTTCATTAGCTCAGATTTAAAAATTGTACTTCTTTCTGAAGCAGTCTAGGACTGAATTAAAACATTTGGTTAGAGAGAAACCAAATATGAACTGCACATTTAGATAGCCCTTCATTCTGGGATGGGGAAAGTTATAAGAAATATCCTTGGGCTAGTGAAGATGCAGAGACAGAGAGATTCAGGCCTGAAAAAATGGGCAGACAAATTCCAAATTTTGAAGCATTTTGTAAATATTGACCTTGCACTTCTCTAAAGTACTCAATACAGAAAAAGAAAAAAAAAAGTTTCACAGATAAAAGCCCCAGATTTAACTGTCCTACTGTTCTGATCAACCTGCTTCCCATCTGCTTAGAAAATTCCCACTTCTTAATGTATGTTTCCTGCACTGAGGGACTGGAGGGGAGCAGATGAGAAATGACAGATGCTGATTACAGAAGAGTGGAGGCTGTAGTGTATAGTGGAAAAAGAGCTCCAAGTACTGTCACAGACAGTACAGCTGCTGCTACTGTTGTTTATATCTCAAGAAAACTCCAGCATCTTTCCTAACTGCTGGTCAGAGCTATCTGCCATTACAAAGAAGGTGGGAATACAGCATGTTTAGCAGTGGAGTGGGATCAGGCTGCTGGCAGATCAGAAGCGCGACAGTTAAAGGAGGGAACGGTGGAGATAAATTCATTCTGAGATACTGCATAAATATATATTACATGTGACTGACCCATCTGCTTTTTTTGTGCTTTTCTCTAATTGATATCTAATGTAACTGATATCTTAAAAAAAAAAAAAAAAAAAGAAGTTATTGGGTTTACAAAGTTTGGCATCCACAAAGTAGGGAATTCAAAAGCACAAGGTGAAAATCCAAATGCATTTTAGTTTAGATTCATCTAGTTAAGACATATAATAATACACACTTTATGCATAGTTGATGGAAAAACAAAAGCATCTCTGGAGATCAAGCCAAGCCACCTATAAGTAGCCTTTAATTGTGTCTTTCTCAATCTTCACAACACATGAAAACTAAGAACTGAACTAAAACCCCAACACAAAGTAGATACACTTTTGCATGATCAGTACCAATCCTTTGGGTGTGTAGGCCAGCACAATATTTAACTGGATGCTTAAATACAAATCAATTAACGATATGATGTTGTTCTACTAATTTTCATAATGCTATAGTGTTGTAGTTATAATGCATTATTTAAAGGAGATTTTTTCTATCAGTGAAAGGCGAAAAATAAAAAGTTATGATCATGAAGCAGGAGAAAGACTTCTATGCTCTTGAGTTTGCTAAGTGGCTTGGCACGATTAAGAAAAAACATTACTGGAACAGTATTCAAGAACAGATCCAGTTCAGCAGCAGATAGCAGCTTAGCTTAAAGCCACTGGATTAGAACTGGATGGAAATTTAAACATGTATCTTGGTTTGAAAT